>CM062840.1:20633294-20936199 GCA_031772345.1 Himalopsyche anomala
TCAAAGAAAAAGTCACATTCCTAAGTATACTAGTCTATGGCCATCAGTTTATCTCAACATAAATGTTTCAACGAGAACTGCTTGTTACTCAAACTCTTTTTCCAAAGAGAGTAGGGATAGAAGGATAGGACTAGGACAGGACTCGTGGTAACGTAATCGCTCTCGATACGCCCCGTTCATAAGATAGGATGGGTGGGAGGGGGGAATATAATATTAACAGATCTAAGAATAACTTCAACTATACTTTCATTTCTTTCAATAATAATAATTGCTAAAATTATTTACTGAAGTCATTGCAATAAAAAAATTACAAACACATAATATGTTTAAAATTTCATGTACACATTTTTGCATTTGTCAAGTGAATGTAAAATATGTATAATATGTGTATCAATAAGATAATAAAATTATGTTTAAAGTACTGTTAATATCAATTTGCAATTTTAAATGTTTATATGCATGGTATTTCCTTTCAATATAATCAAAAATATCAGCACAATTATAATAAAACGCAATTTTCAAAATTAATAAGTTAAAATACGAATAAAATTTTAAGCTGCTTATATACATGAAAATTAAATACGTTTCTTGTTTTCATTATGAAAAATATTTGGCATAATTGCCATAAAACATTCCACGTTACAATAAAACAATGATTTTTCTAATAAAAATATTTAAATGTTCGGAGTATTCGGTGTGCGAAGTATTCTATATCCGGAAGGTTCTGTGTGCGGAAGATTCCGAGTCCGAAAGAATCGGTGTTCGGTGTATTCTTGGCCGGAGTGTTCGTGTTCGGACTATTCCCGTTCGGAGTGTTCGTGTTCGGAAAAGTAATGTTCGGTAGAATCACCGAACCGTTTACAGTATTATCATTTAATCAAAAAATAAATATACATTTTTATCAAACTATTTTAGCGATTTCCGCTATTTTTAAATCTGTTCTATTTTCCATAAGAAAATATTAAAAAATTAAAACACTATTTTATGGTGATTTATTAAATATGATAAGGACCGGTTTCGGCATGGCGAGCATTTTCAACTGATAAAAATACACATTAATACAGTGCTATTTATTATGAACCCACTAATAGTATTATATGTCGGGTCCTGTGGCACAGCGGTTACCGTTGTGGGCTTCCGTGCCGAATATCACGGGTACGAGTCCCAGTAAAAACAGCATTTTATTAATCGATTTCTATTCGAAGGCATGGATGTTTGTGATGTCTGAAAATTCTCTTCCACCGTTTCCGGTCCTTTAATAACAGGGTGTAGCGAGAACGATTGGTTAACCACTAATCCTATCCTGGCCTTATCATTCTATCCATACTACTCTCTTTGGAAAAGAGAGGTTGAGCGATTGAGTAACCAACAGTTCTTGTAGAAAAACTATTGTTGATGTAGCTCCATTAGGAATCTATGTGCTGGGGCTGTTAATTTCTTTCGTATTTCTATTATCAACAGTTTGTTGCACACTTAGGTTTTTGTATCCATGTCCGTTCTCAATGTGGAGCATATGGCCTTCTAATGGAGGTATCTCAACAGAAGTCTTTTTTGCGAGAAATTTTTGTTACTCAACTTCACATTTTTTTAAAGTGAGATTAGTAAGGAGAGAAGGATTAGGCTATTACTAGTAGTTAACTAATCGCTATTGCTACACCCAGTTATTAAGGGATCAGAAGGATGGGATGAAAGGAAATCATGTGAATTGACATCACAAACACCCAGTCTTCGATCACAACTTCGAATTGAA
The DNA here is from genome assembly GCA_031772345.1 of Himalopsyche anomala. Lineage (NCBI taxonomy): Eukaryota > Metazoa > Arthropoda > Insecta > Trichoptera > Rhyacophilidae > Himalopsyche > Himalopsyche anomala. The sequence goes on from CM062840.1 coordinate 20,635,045, forward strand.
TAATTCTCAAATTCACTGTGATCTGACCGGGAATCGAACCCAGACCTGCGTGATCGGTGGGCCACAGCAGGCGACAATACACATTACGTTTGAATACACATTGTTAAATATATTTTTCATCAAATTTTCGAGCCGCTCATTTCTCACGACTCCGAATCCACAGCCTTGATAATATCTAATAATTGTGGATCAGGCGACCATCTGTAGCGATAAATCTGAAGAGGTGGGCCTGGGGCGGCCAAATTCCTAGCGCCGGCCTTGACATCACGAATATCTTGTAGTATCTTACCGTATTATGCATAAAGCAATTAGATAAAAAAGTAATGCTTTGCCTAAGAAAAATATTTGCAAAATCAATATAATCTATAATCCGCGATTTGTTCAACACTCGTTACGCACGTAATGAAAACTTCATCAAAGATTTCGAATATTCATATATATTTCATGGCGGCTTACGGATTTTTTTTATTTCTGATGAATCGTTCGATCATATAGCAGGTAAACCAACGATTAATAAAAGCAGCAACATTCAAGTGATCATAGTTATCAGTTATAATCGATTCAATAAGCTGGTAATCCGTTTTCACCATCCAAAGTCGTCGGCTGATAATACTTATATGTTTCGATTAAGTACCATTTCTTTATTACGTAATGTTATTTTTATACTGTTTAACTGTAGCATTTTTGTATTACATTATAAATATTATGTTTAAACTAATTTATTTTTCCTACCTAAGTTTTCATAGTGAAACTATGTGGTGGCTACAAAATAGGATACTGATACTTTTATTTTTATAGTGATTGGTATATATGAGAAACTTGGGATCAAAAATGACCAGAATCACTGTTTTTCTGAACAGAGAAAAACACACTTTTCATACAAAAACTTTCGACAGTTTTTATTATAAGATCATACATTTAACCTTAATTCTTAAATGCATACTGCACTACGAAAAGTACAAACTATCGAAGTTGATTATAACAAATATTTTATACCAAATTCTAAAATACAAATCATCAAATTTCTCTATTAGATGTTGCTGGTTCTAATCTGCAATCTAAAGAAGGGAGCCAGAATTTTCGGAAATCTTGATTTTAGGCAATATTCAAATTCACTATTAGCTGTTAAAATTTTTGATTTTAACCGTGAAAAAAACATTACTGCATTCCTCAACACATGATTATTAAATATTTACGAAAAATAACTGTCGAATTAATTTCGATTAAGCAAGATATTGCAATGTATGTATGTGTGTATGTACTTTTGCTAGAAACCATGCATTTTTATAAAAAGTATTTAACTATACTTTTTAAGGGTAATTTGCATAGAAACTTAGAGATTTTTAGCTACGTTAAAAATTAAATTCTGTTCTTTTTAACTAGTACTCTAATATTATAGCAACATCTCATTAATTCTTCAACTGAATTTAGGCATGTTTTGATTCCAACCTCGTCTCATATCCTTTTTCCATATTCATAGATATTCAAGCTGGACGCTTTAAAGGAAAAAAACGATCACAAAAATACCTTAGAAATTCTGATTGTGGCTTTTCAATAAGCAATAGTGCTCAGTTCTTATCATGGGTTTTTAGTAATGTGACATTAAACCTTTAAAGTTTAATTTTACTGACTGACGGATTGACATTCGACACCAATAGTGCACGCAAAATCTATGCATTAGAAATTATTTATTTGTTTAAAAATTCACTAAGAATTTCGTAATAAATTTGAACATACACAATATACATATACCAACCTCTCATTCCTGGCGAAAAGTCATACACTTTAACGCTGCCCTTGCTAGAAAACTGCCCGACGACCATCTCCAGGAAATAGATCGGCTTTCCGATGAGTAGCAGAACTATGATGTAGGGGATGAGGAAAGCGCCTCCTCCGTTCTCATAAGCCGTGAAGGGGAACCGCCAGATGTTTCCAAGACCCACCGACATTGCGATGCAAGACATGAGGAACTCAACCCCGCTGCCCCAGTTGTCTCGGGCTGGTGCTGCATCGCCGGGCTCCAAGTCAGCTGATTCGACACTCTGTCAAAATATACACATGAGCGATACACACTACGACTGTTCTAAAAATTATTAATATATCCTAGTTAAGCATTTGACAAAAATTGACAAAGTATCAAGCTAGAATTTACATAACGTTTAACTGTGAATATGTTTCGTTTTACTACCCAATCGATCATTTAAATCTCTCAGTGTAAATTAGTTATTAAAAACAGTACCTTATACATGAATAAATCTATCCATTTTTGTAACGCAAACTTATAGCGACAAAAAGACAACTCCGATTTCAGTATTGTAAATTCAATTTGAAACAATTCTTAGCTACGGTAATTATTTTAATAATTCCACTAACTCGAGAACTGTTTTCAAGTTATGAGATACTTGCTAACAGCATTATGTAGAGAAGAGAATGTTGTATGATAGATATATAATTTAGTTTAAAAAAACTGAACAGTAAAGTTAAATTACAAAACAATTACAATTAAAGTATAATTAAGAAGACTGCTATCTGAATATGTACAGTTTTTTTTTTAATCTACATATATTCTCGATTGTGTTTCATACAATATTTAATATAAATACAACAGTTATTCCTTAAAATACCGTTTAAATTTATGAATATTCAATATCTCATATCAAGAGTGGAAAATGTTATGTTGGGAACAAACAAAAGTTTAAATGAATAATGTATGACTTCATGCGTGTTTTGGATTATTATTTGAAAAGAGTTTGCTTTATTGTAATATGTATATTTTTGATATATAATAAAGAATAGTATAATAATGCTAAGAATAATATAAAATGTAATGATAATTTTATATCAGAAATATTAAAATATATGGAATATTCTGCGACCACGGTTTCTATGTATGGAAGTTTTTATGAGCGGAAAATTCTTGCGAGGAAAAAAATGTGTACGGAGAATTCGTTTATGGAGTAATCGGTACGAAGAATTTGTTTCGAATCAATCTGTTTACTCTCGTAAGCCAATACGATTAAATAACCAAAATTACTTTTTAAAATTCAACATTAATACACACCTCGCATCGATCCTGGCCATAATGTTTTCGATTGAATTCAATTTTACTGATAAAGGCCGATATACGCATCTTTTTATGATATTATAAACCAATTCCAATTATATTACAAATTTTCCTAGAAAATATAAGTAAAAGACTTCAACAAATATTTAAAAATACTGCACATTTATTCCTCCCTTTATCCAAATGCCTATTTTGTAATCCATTACAAAACTTGTATAATAACAAAGTTATCAAATTGAATTACTATTAAAAATAAACTTTCACAGTTTTCCAACGTCAAATTCATCTAAATAGGTGGAAATTTTATTAGTAATTATTTCGGCAAATTTTTTCCCCTTGGTCTCTACATGGTTCCTCTAAGATTCTCTATCTCCCACCAGTCTCTTTTCTTCCTCCCGGGTCATCCCAACGTCTTGTAGCTCTGTAGATAGTCATCATAAACTTTCCACGACGCCAGGATCCATCTGGTTGGTAGAAGAGACAGGCAGGGTTAAGACTCTCTTGAGGCATCTGCAGCACATTTCCTAGTTAGTTCCATCGTCACTTTTTGCGTTTTGAACGTAATAAGAGGATGGTTAATCTGCTCTCTTATTTCCGTGTTTCTGACAAAGTCAGAACACCGTACTCCTAATCTTTACATTACCAATAATAGTTATATTGTTCTGCTTACTACAACTCGACAGTTTGTGGACGATTTGTGAACAGAGATTTTAATTATTTATTGTAAAATCATGATTTATATAATCTTTATATTTATTATAGAAAAAGTATTTACAATAATGCGTCGAACGCACATTTTATCTATCTAAATAAAAAATATGCAAACAATTTTATTAAATACAATAGTATACAAATTTACAAGCTCGTAGTGTTTGTGGTATTTTTTTTTTGTTCACAAATCATGTTGAAAATCCAATTCACTGTCTAGTCCAGTGATATCCAATTTAAACCGTTTATCTTTGGTTTTTAGTGGGCCGTACATTTACAAAAAAAGCAACAAGACTCCATAAACGAAACATTGTATAACTGATCACGGCTTGGTTTTTAATATTAACAATTACAAAACGTTCGCAATGGTATTTGGTCTGAAATTTAAATGAAATGCACAGCATTTTTTTTTAATTTTTAAAAATATATATTTGAGTTTATATGAAAGCCTCAATCCTGCCTGCCTCTTCTTACTACCGGAGGGATTCCGGCGTCCCGGATGTCTGTCGGGTACTAACCATAGGATATACTAGGCGGAACTGAGGGATGCTGGCATGTCATGGGAGGAAGCAAAGCAATTGGCGGAAGGCGGAAACATGCAGGTGCCGCGTAGCGGCCATATGCTCCACATAGGGAGTGAATATGGTCAAAGAAGAAATATATTTATGATAAAATTCACTTAGTATTCCTTCCAAAAATGCATTTGTTCTCCATGCTTGATTGCGATTTTATTGACTGCTTAAACTTGTCGCTAACTCTACTTCCGCGTAAATTGATAAAACAATACATTTTTCATTTCCTCATACTTTAAATAATTAACTATAACTTTATTTACATAATTAAAAAACATTCACTGCGCGAGTGATTTAAAAATGAAATTATTTTACTTTAATTGACGGTATTACTTGTAAACACGGCTTGTTCCAAAGTGACAATGAATCTTGAATTTCAATGTACATTTTAGTCTTACATTACTTTGAAATGACATTTTGGATGTTGTCAATCAAGCCATGTTTGAGACTGATTTCTAAAAATAATTTCGAAGTTTATTTTTATCTACTAAATTAATTCATGGTTCATGTTTCAACAACTTTGGAATGAGCAAGGTTTGAAAATAATACGCTAAATTGATTTTTATAAAGCTTGAATATTGTTACTTTTATATTTTGAGCCGCAGACAATCTTCAATTACGTATTGGACATCACTGATCTAATCAATCTCAATAATCATGTTCCACATAAGACATTTTGGTAACTGTTTTAAACTAACGTTTGACAGCAAACAGTTTGAATTAAGTCGGGACGTTTTCCGTATAAAAACAGATTTTCAATAATTAATAACTTCTCGTGGAAAACGTAGAAAAAACATCTTTTATTTTTACCTTTTCTTTTAGTGATAAAGCTCCATTGCTCCTTCTGCCGTTTTTGACGACATCTTTGTCTGGTTCAAACGCAGCATTAAGCTCACCGTAATGCTCCTGTAATGAAAATTAATGATATATAAAAAAATATATGATACCATTATTAAAACTAAGCCATTGATGAATGACTTTATCTGTGTACTCGAGTATTAATTATTTTTGAAGAGTCTTCAAGCTGTTTTACTGCTTCTTGAATACTATATGTTTTAAATTTAGTTTAAATAGTAATTACTACTACAGATATTAAAATATATTTTACTATTACGTACAGTAGCTGTTAAATGTCATTTCTTTTATCTGCGCATTGCAGTGGCTTTGTTTTTTATAGTATGTTTCCATTCAGCTTGTTTTCAAGGTTGTTTAATAATGCAGCGACAATTATCAGTGTTCAGAGTTGTAATAATATTTATTGTTTTTCTAATAATAAATGCAGAAGAACAATACATGTTTAAATACAGTACATAAGAAAACAGATACACATTTGTAACAATGCGCATATTTAAAAATACCATTGATTCTTAACTCTGGAATGTCATAACGTAGCAAGATGTAAACAGTCAAATTCATCCGAGTTAATGAAACACACATTAAACTTTAAAAAATCAATGACACCAACAGTGGCAGATTAAGCACATGAGAGACCCCAGGCGCAATAAAATTTGGAGGCCATGTTTTTCGTATAACATAAAAACGTCGAAAAATTCCTTGTAAAATAATAATAGTATATAAAAATCTGAACAAAAGTATTATAATACAACCCATTTTTGAACACCAAAGCTTACCGTTTAAGAGTTTTATTTATAAGGACAGACATAAGTATTTTGGAATTGAAAATTAATACTATGTTTGCAATAATGATGCTGTCTTCCATAAAGGGCGGCGATAGACTATTTTTTGAGATTCTTGAAATTTTATTCAATACAAACTAAACATTACACGTATTAGCAGTTTTGTATAAAGATTACATAAAAATATATACATAATTTCATTAATACAACATTAATTGCGTAAAAATCTATGCCTCTTTGCGTAAATTCTAAATTGTTTTAATATATAGCAATGGCTTAGTTCCATAGTGCTACAATTAAAAAATGGTAGTTTTAAGATATGACTCTCCAAAGTTTGATTTGTAAAAAAGTGATAATTATAATTATTCAATCATTTAGTCGTTTATTCAATTCAAATTTATTGCAGAGTTGACATAAAAATAAAACGATTTCGAGCTGTATTTATATGGAATAAGAGATCATTTATACATATTCGTCTATACTCCATTTACCGAGAGAAAACTAGTATCTTTTTTTATGTTGTTCTATGTGAAGGCAGGTATTCAAATATAATGGCTAATATAACTCAAAACATCAAAATTTTGACTTATCGTTCTATTGATCTAGGTTGTCGATATGATTTGTCATTAATGACATATCGTAGCAAATCGTTGTCATTTATGACGAATATATTGAAAATTAGCAATAATTCAAGGCGTTCTTTGCAATAATCTGTTGAAATTTCATCATCTTGTAGACATGAAAATAATAATATATCTATTACCACCTAAATTTTCAGTGGCAAATCAATTGACCGTAATTTTACATCTCAATGAATCTATTGGATGCTGAGAAGAGCTGATAGTAAGGAATCAATATCGGTAACGAGTCACTACCAAACAATCAATCTCGATACATTTAACTGAATACTGTTAATAATAAAAGATGTTTCACTACACAATATATTATAACATATAATAAACTAACACGCAAATGACTTTGGATCAAAATGATCATTATTCAATCATAAAATAAAGATTATACTATTTTTAATTGGATATAACATCTCACATAAATGTGTCATTTAATTAACAGCTTTACTACCGCGGACGCGTATTTGAGTCTTTGAAAAACAAAGGTTGCTGGCCAGCGAACTCTATACATGCGTATATGCGAAGTATCTGGAAGCTAAGAAAATTAAATTTGGTAAAGATATCTCAATTTGTTTACAAGTTATAGTGTATATAGTAAAATTACAATTTTTACGAATTTTTCGCGAAATTGCCCGGCCGCCAGGTGAAATTTTATAAAAAAAAGACGTGCTGTCGTTAAGCTGTTTAATAACTTCAGTGTAGATCAGCCATTTCCAAAGTAAGAGGCGTGGACTGTTAATTGCAATCAGTAGTAAATTTACGTGAACTCAAAACGATCAAATATGCAAATTGCGTAATCTATTACACGTAATATCATGATAAGCTCTCAACTAAAATCAAATATTAACATCAGTTATAATTTTAGAGTAATGAGTATGTGTGTATCTTTAATAAACAGCTCTGCCGCCCAACCCTACCCGCCAGCAAATCATTATTGACATATTATTACGGCTGACCCTACAAATTATTGTCGAGAAGATCGGGTCAATAAATAATTTGTTGCGAGTATTACTGACGAATCATTCCCGCAAACAGATTTACTATATTTTTCGAGTCGAAAGAAAAATAATAAACAAATCACTCAAGTTGAATATTTATTGATTAAATCTTTTAAATATATGTTTATTGACTAACTTTGAAAATGAAGCAGCCGCAAAAATTTTCTTTATACAAAATTAAAATGTATAACTTTGTCATTTCACTCTCTGTGTTACTAATTGTGACGCGTGTTTCGCCTATTTGAAAATCATCATCAGAACGACTTTATCGCAAGATTATTCTACGATATAAATAAAAATCGAGTATGTGGTAAACACGATAAATTTTACGGTTTCAAATCCCGGTACGAACATTTTTTTTCAATAAATTTATCAATTTTCGTTCGAAGGGTTGGATGTTTTAAAATTCCATTACTACCATTAATAATGGTATTAACATTAAAATATTAAGTAATAAATTATACGTAATGTCGAGGCATAGCTTTTCAACATCGAAACACAATTTAGCATTTCAGTTGTTCATTTTTCTTTAAAAAAAACTGTTCTCTCATCATGCATTACAAAAATAACTAACAAGCACACATCGTTCTTAAATATACATACCTAAAATGATATCATTTAATCTACAAAGCAATAAAAGTAATAAATATACACATACGTTTTTACGACAATTTCACTGATATATTTTTATCAATTTTAAATGTCTCATAAATTACATTTATGATATCAATTTGATTTATATAAGTAATCTTTCACGAATATTGTTCATGTATACAATATTTCAATAAAATTTCTAGAATAATAAAAGATCTCTTTAACTACAAACCCAATGTGACAAGTGTGAGATATTGTTTTGTTTTTATTTTGTCTATTTAAATTTTGAATATCGAATTCCGCTGCAATCATCAATATTTTTTACGAATTCAGTGTTGCTATTTTATAACTGAAAATAATATACATACAAAATGAATTTGAATAATTTAAATTTCGAAATTGATTCTGTCTATGCATTCAAATTCCATTTGCATATCTGCTTATTTATCAAATTCACAGATTATTTAATGTTCGCTACCTCGATGAAGTATTGATTTCTAAAAAATATATATTCATTTAAATGTTACACAAAAATTGTTACTTTCTTTACAAAATACCATAATATATTTTGGATGCGCAAGAATGCAAAAAACATACATAACAAAAGGTACTGCAATGTGCGCAGTAGTTTGAATAACATTGTAAAAAGAATTATAATTTAGACATAGTGTACTTTAGTAAATGACGAACGTATATTATAAGAATTATGCTAGGTTTTCGTGATCTGTTAACAAACTTAATAATATTAGCACGCATGTTAACTTCGTGTTATCATTACTGCTAATCCCAAACTATTTGCTTAGTTATCACAACGTATGTTTATCCATCACCATCATTCATGTTAGTCTTTTATTTAACAGTAGAGACTGTTCATTTGTCGCATGTTCATTTTTAATATGTTCACTGTCAATATTATGATGGGAGGGCATTATATTGAGAAAATAAAACACTTAGTATGTTTTGTAGTGCATGTTTATATAATTATGATTTGCTTATTTTTACAATATAACTCTACCCTGAGAAATATTTAAATATTGAAATATTAAACTATAATCTTCTACGGATTTTTATATAGATTGGTTCTGATTCAAATTAAATTATAGTGATCAAGCAATTAAGGAAAAATAATATATTTTTTTAATTGAAAAGATGTCAGAAAATATTTTTAATATTAGTCAACAGGACTTCGTTCTCCATTGTTTAAATTGTTTTTTTATTGTTCTAAAAAAATCCTTTTAAGAAATTCAGTAAGTACGTAATAATTAATGATTAATGAAACACCACATTTATCATCATAATTTTCAGTATCTTCACATTTATAAATATAAAAACAAAACAATTGAAAGCATTGTATGACATAATTAAAACATCATATATATTTTTACCGTCCGGTAAATACGCTGTGTTAACATACTTAAAAGGTTGTTTAATTAATTAAAACAAAGTTTTCCGCTATTAAAGTGGAGCATACGGACTGTAAACGAAATCCTTCAAAATTTAACATGTTATAGAAGACTGATAGTAAGTAAGTCGTGGGAATCCAACAACTAATCTACCCGGCCAAGGTTTCATGTTGGTCTTTAGTCAATTGTTACAAAATGATGATTTTGTTTTTTTCCTGATTAAATTATTTACTGTTGTAATGTAATTTCACTTTGTTAAACATTTTCAAATTTTTATTGTGTTTATAATTGCCACCATTCACCATTATTAGTCTTTGATGATTTTTTAATTGTATGTTATAGGTGTTAAGCACTTATAGTGTAATTTGTAAATTCTTTTCATTGTTAATTGTTGCTTACACCTTTTATTTCAATTTAATTTTGTATAAATAACACTGTTTATATATTTTTCTTGTCAGATGACAATGCTCGCAATGAGCGAAACCGGTCCTGACCTATTAAATAAAGTGGAATGAAGTACAAAGGAATATTGTGTTTTTATTAAAATAAGGTAGAATATATAACAGACAACTTGACTATTATTTCTGAATACAGTAATTTAAAAAAAGAAAAAATTTAAGAACAATATTTAAAATTAGCATCCAGTTGAGAAAGCTATGAAACTCATCCGAATTCAAAGCAAATATTACAGACTACAATATGTTAAGACTTAACTATTTTAATGATTATTTTGACAGATGTGATTTTTTGTAATATTGCCAATATGGCATAAATTATAAGTGTTTGTTTATTAAGATTATATTAGACCGCACAATATCGATGAAATATCTGATTATTTAAAATAATTTATGGCGTATTGTGTTCGTTTCTTGAGATTTCATTAGACAATCTCGGTAACAATATTGATAGACTTTATTTTTTGTATTAATTTATAACATATTGTGTTAGTGTCTTGAAATTTAATAAAACCTCAGAATTTCAAAGATAGTTTTGATAGATCTGATTATTTAAAATAATTTATGACGTATTGTGGTCGTTTTCTGAGATAATATACATTTGTTTTTAGATTATCGACAAGCAGCATCCATTAGTACAATAGTATTTGAGATAAATATGCCTAACAACATGCTACTCGTTTTCTACACAAAAACGTTCTAATTATTGATAATAACAATGCATTTTCGTAAAAAAAACAGTTTTGAATAATAAATTGTCAAATTATTACACGTTGGGATCAAGAAAACTGATCATTAACTCGAAATAAAAATCTAATATCATTATGAAAAAGTTATCATAATATGTCAAATGGAACTTTTTAAAACAAACCATAGAGCAAATTTGAAATAAGGATTCGAATTTCCGAACAACTATTTCGTAATTCACATGAATTATCGAACGCCTTTAATTTAAAGAAGAGTTTTTTGATATGTTCGTATTCGCATTTAAGCTCCCTGGAGATTTGCATTGTTATATTAAGGTTTTAGGTAATTTTCGGAAAGAAAAATAGCATGTTGTTAATCACATTTACCATATTTAAAAAATAAAACTGTTTTCATTTTACAATACTATGTATATATAAAAAAGTAAAAACACAATAATCCTTTGTACTTCATTCCACTTTATTTAATATGTCAGGACCGGTTTCGCTCATTACGAGCATCGTCAACTGATAAGAAATATAATTTAACAATGCAATTTATACAAAAATGAACAGTTATAAACAACAATTGACATTGAAAAGAAATTACCAATTACATTAAAAGTGATTCTCTACTGTTTGTGTATCAAATTTTAAAACGTGTTTTACCCTTTTGAAAAGCATTTTTGAACATACTTTCATAATGTTTTTGATTATAGGTTATTGATATGACTATTATGAGTAATGAGCGAAACCGGTCCTGACATATTAAATAAAGTGGAATGAAGTACAAAGGATTATTGTGTTTTTACTAATATAATGCCTTTCCACCAAGTATTGACAGTGAACACTCTAAAAGTGATATATAAAAAATATTTAAAAAAAAAATGAATCTTACCTTTGACACCATTTTTAATGTTTTTCAGTTCATCAATTTCTAATGCTGTTGATCAAATATTTTCGCGGTTTGTATTTATTGTTCTTGGCCCTGTAAAAGAAAGAAGAAACATTACATTAGAACAATTTTGAAGCCTGTGTAATTTGAAGCTTCCGAACAGAATACATTTTTTATCCATGTCCGCTCCCAATTTCGAGCATATGACCTCCTAATGGAGGTATCTTAACAAGAATCATTTGTTACTCTGTCACCCAACCTCTCTTTTTTCAATGAGAGTAGTAGGGATAGAAGGATAAGGCTATAACAGGACTAGTGGTTAAGTAATGGCGCTCGGTGGATGGGAATTTTTGGACATCACAAACACCCATGCCTTCAAACAGAAATCGAAAAAATGCTGTTGGTACTGAGATTCGAACTCGCGAGATCCTGCACGCAAGTCCACAACGTTAACCACTGCGCCGTAGGACCCAAATGCATTTATGAATACAGAATAAGTTTACTAAATATCAGATAGTTTTAACTTATTTTAACAACGTTCTAATCCTGTATCAAAATTTATTAATTTCGATCACCGAATGAATATTTTAACGAGTGCAATTTTTTCAGTATATATAAATGAATATTGCCTTAAATCTGTTCAGTCATTCTATATCAACGCTTAGAAACTGAAAAAAGTAGTTCTACAAGAACCAGTGGTGGATTAAGCACATGACAGGCCCCAGGAGCAATAAAATTTGGAGGCCCAGTTTTCGGATAACATAAGAACGTCAAAAAATTGAATGTAAAATAATTGAAATCTATAAAATAAAGTATATGAGCTATATAATATAAGCCATTTTTGAGGCCCCTAAGATTTAGAGGCCCCAAGCATTCGCTTATAGGTTAATCCGCCACTGTCAGAAACTGTTTGTTATACAGTAGTTCAGATATAGATATATAATATAATATTAAGGATATAATAGTGGTACTTGGACAAATCGCTCTTGTATGTATCGTTTTTATGAGCAGATAGGTGGGAGAAAATGCAGTGTGTGGAGTAAATCCCGCGAGCCATCATTTGGCGATTGGTGGACTAAATTGTTAAGCAAACAAGCAATTCAGAGCGATTTTTTCAATGACCTTTATCTTATCACCGTCTGTCAATATGAAAAGGTAATGAGAATGCTGCATAGTGTAAACAAGTTGATAAAACAAAGCCATGGGTTTTGCGATTATAAGGTGATCATTCAAAATAACTGTCATTCGTAGAGTTGATTGAAATACACTTTATACGGTATTTTTATATAATATACAGTGATGTAGGAGTTTTTCTTTTAATACAAGCTGCCCATCGTCATATTCAAGTATTTTTTTCAACAATTTTCCCTCTTATATGAAGTATTTTTTTTAACTCCATGTTCGCTCCCAATGTAGAGCATATGGCCTTCTTATGGATGTATCTCAACAGAACTGCAAACAGTACAAACAGTACCAAAGTACTGATTTCGTATTTGGATCCTGCAAATACTTGTTTGTGAAAGCAATCAGTAAAATCGATATTACATAATTTATCTGTAAATTTCGTTCGTATTTCTATTATCAACAGTTTGTTACACCCTAAATAGTTTTTTGTATCCATTTCAGCTCCCAATGTGGAGCATATGGGTTCCTTATGGAGGTATATCAACAGATTTTTTCTACGAGTACTGTTGGTTACTCAATCGCTCAACCTCAAAAAGAGTAGTAAAGATAAAAGGATAAAACTAGGATAGGATTAGCGAATCGCTCTCAATACGTGGTAGGAAGTTTTTAGACATCAAAAACACCCATCCCTTCGAGAAGAAATCGATAAATCGATCGAAACAATGCTGTTCGTACTGGGACTCGAACCCGTGAAATCCGACACGGAAGCAAGGTTAACCGCTGCACCATAGAACCCAGCAAAGTATATTTTATTTTTTACAATGTGGATCATATCATCGTTAATACATATTTCAATTTTGATCAGTTTTGAGTTTTTTGATGTAAAGAATTCCAACATATATTTTATTTTATGGTTTATTTAATTCAGTGTCTGCCAAACTTTTTTCCTTTACGGCACACTGATGAATGGAACTAGTACCGCGGCACACCAAGATGCCACAGATTATCTCCAAAACTCCAATTTTTTTTAGCTCACAGCTTTTAGACATTATTTAAAATTGATATTTTTAACGCTTCTTCCACCGTGGCACACCTGAGACTCCTTGCAGTATCACACAGTTTGGCAGACACTGATTTAATCTAATACAAAAACAGTAACATGGGCATGTACTATGTTTGTCACGAAGGGAGGGGTTTGCATGGTTGAAAACGTCTTTGCTTCTTGTATTATTAACTTCATTACAGATAATAATGACAATACACAGGTAAAAAGTCCATATACTAGATTATCTTTCGGTTTTTCGTCCGCCACTGCTATATTTTGCTTTTTTGTATTAGTTATTAATAGCAAACAATTCGATGGGTAAAGTTAATAACCTTTGCTATGAACTATGTATGATCAATAAATATTCCAGATAAGATTTCAATAGTCATATTACAAAAACCATTATTAATCTCCACTTAAACCCTGAAACTATGTACATATATATACCCAATATTTACATTTTCCCGGTATTTACGTGTGATTTATGAAGAACCGTTTCGTTTATCGCTTTTTTTACCATTATCGTGTTATGTAAGATAATTATTTTTCGATATGTTAATTTTGTCGGTTTGGTACATTTAGTGTCTATGTCGCTATTCCACATTTTGGACCGTATGTAAAATTTACTTTTTAGAGCCAAATTATGTTTATTTTTTATTTTGTTTAGTATTGTTTTGTTATTATACTATTCATATGCGTGTTAACACTTTCACCCCGCGCCCGCCACGTTAGCGTCTTTTGTAGGCGCAACGTTACGGTCCGGGATCTTTAGATATGCACAGTTTTACTGTAAAAAATAAATATGAAATAAAAAAAATGTTTATAAGATTTATCATTGGATGGTTGAACAACATGTGTGAGATGGAAAATCATTATGGAAAAAAAATATTTAGGTTTTTTACAGAGATGACGGACGTGCAACCATTCTATTATATATCGACTGTGGAAATTAAAAAAGATGTAACCGACAGTTTTTTCAAAACAGCTTTTTTTAGATAATCACAATGTATGAAACATGATACACGGTCTATCAAACTGATGTGAGCTGCAAATGCCGATTTAGTATCTAAATTTAGCTTTGAAATTTGAAAAAAGATGAGATTGTGAAAATTGAAACCAAGAATAAAATGTTTTTCCTAGACAATTTCTTGTATTAATATTAGAATATGTCAATTAAACACCAGTTTAGAAGTATCCGTGCACTTCAAGGTTGTGTATATTTCATAATTTGCATATGGCTCAAAATCATTAAAAAACTTTTTTTGTGCCTACTGTTACGTCCTTTTTCCTTTGCACAGTCGATTTATTATAATCACACAAATCGTTTGTTTTATAACAAAAAAAATTAATTAGTTACAAGCGTATTTATATTTTATTAAATTTTTCAATTAACTATGTAATTATATGTTGAGATTTCTTTATAGCAATAATTTCCTTCCTTTACAATATATGGATCAAATTGAACGAATATTATATAATAACATGAAATAAATATTGTACGAAAAATTACAAATTATATACTTAATCGTTATAGAAAGCAGGCAAGAGGTTGACAAGTGATGAATAAGTAACACAATTTTATGAATTGATATATTTTGAGTATTTTAAAATAAAAATCATTGAAATTTATCCATAGGCTTAAAAGTTATTTCACTTTTAATTTGTTGATTTTTATTAAAAATTGCCAGATTTTGATGTAGATATTTTGGGAAAATTTGTGGACCATACAATGCAGGGGTTCACAAAATGTGTCCAGTGAGACTTAAGTGAAATCTACATATTTTTATTAATAAAATAAAATATCTTTTATAGATTTTGATGTTTGTTAAAAAAATATTTATTGAATTGACATTTACTTGCTTATCTGATAGAAGTACTACAATTAATTCTACGCTTTTAAGTTAAGCATTTAAATCGATATAAAGAATAAAATAACATACAACCATATCGCATATTTTTTACTTACCAAACAATTTGAGAATAGATTGCAGCATTTAGTTTCAAACGAACAACTGCACAAATCAGATGGTCAAATATATGTATAGTACATCAAAAAGAGTAATAAATTGTATATTTTGTCAAAAATATTTTTTTCATTTTTTCCATATGTTTTTCATAAACAGAGAATGTTTTTGACTATTAAAATTTAAAAATTGAGCAATTTTTACCGTGGCATTTCAAATATCAAAAAAACAAAAGTTTAAGTGGGTGTATTATGTATCAATATGTTCGTATCTTTTTTCTATGACTGGCTTTTATTGAATCAAATGGAAAGTTACACTCAAAATGAACAGGCAATTAATTATTTCATTTTAAATGGTATATTTACTAGGTCAAATTATTGGCATTTCTTGATTCGTCGATCGAAGGCTGCAAATATTATTCTGTGAATTTTACAGCAGGTAATTGCAAATTTTTCAAATCGATATCGCTAGTTTAATTAACTATTTATCTTCTATGTTACGTTAACGTAACCTTAATATAATATGTTTTTATCATTTTTTTAAATATGCATCAATTATATATTTATTTCACATGGTTTTTATAATTCAAAATTTTGAGACGTTAAATTAAGTTTAAGACATTGCAGAGGCTTAATTTTCAGTTTGTCTTAAATTACATGGAATAGAAAATAGAAATTTTCGAACGTATTATATTTTTGCTTTGTGACTCGCTGGCAAAATATGCTTTTTTACAGGAAAAATATAGTGTTTTTGAAGAAGTTATATGGTATAGGCATATATGTATGTATATATTTATCGCCTGCTGTGGCCCAGTTGGTTAGAGCTTGCTCTACCAATCACGCAGGTCTGAGTTCGACTCCCGGTAAGATCACAGTGAATTTGAGAACTATTCGATTCAAAGTTGCGATCGAAGAATGGATATTTGTGATGTCAATTCACATCATTTCCTCTCCTCCCATCTTTCTGATCCTTTAACAACTGATTGTAGCAATAGTGATTAGTCGGCCACTAGCCCTTATCATTCTTTCCTTACTACTCACTTTGAAAAAAAGTGAGGTTGAGCGACTGAGTAACAAACAGTTCTCGTAGAATATTTTTTTGTTAGGACACTTCCATTAGGAGGACATATGCTCCACATTGGGAGCGGATATGGATAATTTTTTTTATATAAAAACCTTATAATAAAAACAACCAATTTACCATTATTGACATTAAAACAGGAGAGGGCGGACGTGATTTGCTAACCAATAATACTGTCCTATCATTATATCGTCACAGCAGCAACTGAGTAACAAGCAGTTATAGTTGAAAATAACTTATGTTAAGATAAGCTTCAAGAATTCTTTTAGTCTTGGTAGAATGCAGCGGCGCCACTTTTAACCCTAGCGATTTGAATACACAACTTCTTAGAAGGACTCGAAATTATTCGTTTTTTTCGAGTCCAACTCCGACTACAACAGTTCGAATCCACGACTCCGACTCCACAGCCCTGATAAGTCCTGACGAGTCTTACGTGTATGTATAGCAAACATCACAGAGCAATTCGCAATTCAATGACTGAGAAATAAATTGGAAAGTATGCTTAAAAATCATAGAATTTAACGCAGGTTTTTTTTACCATTTAATTATACACTGTGCCTTGGTCTACATATGTTTTAACAACACTGTATTAAGACTCGTGTTGAATGGATATAATTAAAATAATTATCTACAATAACAACATGTTGACTTTCACTGAACGTTATACCTAAATTTGTATTACTTAATGATATGTAATGACCATTATAATAAAATGTCATAATTTTGTAGTGAAGAAATGAAATCTTAAAATGGCTTCAAATGTGTGAAATAATTTATTGGAGATTCAGAAGTTTCGCAAGAAAATTATTGCTTACAATTGAAAAAAATCTTAACAAAATAGGAATAGCAAAAATAAGCAGAAATCGGCTACCAACATATATCTGCAACCTTTTATTTATTCCTTTCATGCCCTCTCTCAATGTGGATTCTGACGGAGTTTTTTTAAGAACATTTTTTCTACGAAAACGGCTTTTCACTCAAACTCTCTTTTTTTAAGATAGTATGACTAGGACAGGACTAGTAGTTAGCTTTTTGCCTTCAACAGAAATAATTAGTAGGAGGTAATTTTAGATATCACAGACTTCCATGGATTCGAAAATACATTAATAAATCGATTGAAAAAATATTTTATGAAACTCTCCGTTTTGAAGTTCGTGGTAGGGTTTTTTTGAATGATTTTTTTTCCGACTTTGAGTAAAGTTTGAGGAAAAGAGATAATACAAACACCCAGTGGCGAAGTAACCACACGAGAGGCCCCAGGCGCTTTGTAAAAAAAATTGAGGCCCTGTTTTTCGGATAACATAAAAACGTCAAAAAAATCATGTAAAATAGTAGAAATCTAAACAAAAGTATACGGGTTATATAATATAATCCATTTTGAGGGCCCTAAGATTCATAGGCCCCAAGCGGACGCCTCATTTGCTTATAGAATAATCCGCCACTGCAAACACCCATGTTCAAAATCTGTGTGTTCATTTTTGGCTCATTTGATTTATTTTTTTGAATATAATTATTTTTTAATTTATCAAGAATCAGACAAACATTTACAAATGAAGAGAAAAAAACATGAATATACTAGTCTACGACTGTTGAGAGGAAGTGAGATCACAATTAATTTGTTTTTAATGTAGATGTTATTAAAAAATATGTAGTACGTATACAAACCGAGGTTTACTGTCGGAAATAATTATACCATTAACAACGGTAGTAAATTGGGAAGTATTTAGATTTTAAATTTGATGTTTTACATGTTATAGTGAATCCAGAAATTCCGAGATCGATATGAACACAATCCTGGAATAACGGGATCCTAAAATTTATCAGGACACCGGGATTGAAAGCTCTAGTTCAACCCTGCACCGCATCTGACGTCAAATACGTTGACCACTTGACTATTTATAATGTTAATTAGTTTTTTCCTGTTGTATTTATTTGTTAAAATATTATAAACATTTTTTGTGGGCTTTCTGACCCAAGTCTTTTTCCCTCATTTGAATGCTATTTTTAATTAGCTTAACATTTTAGCCATCGAGATTTTATTTAAAAAAAATATTTAATTTTATTTTTAATCATGATATCTTTTCAGGATGTTCACTATCAATACTTAGTGGAAAAGCATTATATCAAGAAAAACACAATATTCCTTTGTACTTTATACTGGAATAGAGTACAAAGTAATATTGTGTTTTTATTAAAATAATCATGATATCATTAGCAAATTTAATAAATTAAATTCGTTTTGTGTAATAAAAAGATTTATTTTTATTGTTTTGCTGTTCTGTATTTATTTTTTATAATGCCAGTTTTATTGTATACAATGATAATTAAAAA
Source organism: Himalopsyche anomala (assembly GCA_031772345.1). Taxonomy (NCBI): domain Eukaryota; kingdom Metazoa; phylum Arthropoda; class Insecta; order Trichoptera; family Rhyacophilidae; genus Himalopsyche; species Himalopsyche anomala. The sequence continues at coordinate 20,654,231 of CM062840.1, forward strand.
AATACGCAAAACATTAGCAGAGTGTATAACTTTAAATCAACATGCTCTGCAGTTTAAATACATAAAAAATCGTAATTTATGAATAGGGAACATATCCAAAACTGAGGTACCGGTATTTATATATTTTCAATACCGAAATACCAGCTTCAAAATCAAATTTTTAATGTATGTAGACAAACTATCAAATATTTAAATAAAATTGTTCGCGATGTATTGAAATATTTAAAATCTGTATCAATATTGAAACTGGAAGGTACCAGAGTTGACGAGTCCGTTAGTTTTTATTTTATAAAAATCATTAATTTAGAATTATGTAATTTGAAATGACGATTTTTTTTTAAATATCGAAACACATAGTTTGTTTACTCGCCCCGTTTTGTGATCTTAATCGATCGTATAGTTTTTTTTTTAATTTTTTTGTTATACCGGTTAAAAAATAAATTACCGGTCAAATGTTAGCGTTAACTAGAGTCTCCAATCCCGGGATTGACAGTACTAATCTCGAGATTTCGGAATTGAGAAAATTAGAGATAGCTGAGGAAAAGCTAAAAAAATAAGATTCCAAATTTTGGTTTATTTTGTGAATTCCGTTAAGTCTTAGTTTTTTCAAATTGCAAATCCTGGAAGAGCTAAAAAAAGTCTTACGTCATTTCGTCTTAGGAAATCCGCAAATTGCTGGGTTTTTGAAATCGATAACCAATTGTTTGAAAAATCTCAGGATTTCAAAATCGCCGAGAAAAAAATTCTCAATCCCGAATCCCAATTTATAAACGCCTTATAGATAGATGCTTTAGACCAGGGTTTCTCAACGGTGGGCCATGTGGCCCCCCAGGGGGTCACAGAGATTTATTTTTGTTTTGGGGAGCCACAACACAGTTTAGGGGGTCCACGGGTGTTGATAAAACGATACAGGGAAGAGCATAATGGCGGACGTCGCACAGCTATTTTTTGTAAATCCGTAAATAAAATGAATTACTGGCATTCTAGATTCGAAAATCTCGGAAGAGCTATAAAAACAGGTGGGTTTTTGAAATTATAATTTTCATGGGAAGACAAAACAATGGTATGGGGGCCACAGAAAAATAAAGACACTCAAAAGGGGCCACGCTCCAAAAAAGGTTGAGAAACACTGCTTTAGACTGTTACCGAATGAAAATATTATTTCTAATCATTTAATATATTATTAAATAAAAAATATTTACTTACTGTATGAATAAAACACAACACAAACTAGATTTAAATTATATTTTACAAAAATGTTATTGTAACTTTCATAGTTTACAGATAACTTCACACGAATCAAAAAAAAATGATTCAATCATTCACTGCATTAAAAACTATAAAAAGCAATCAAATGCTTAAACGGAACACGATATTTTACAACTGTCAAAAGTTACCGCCAAAACTCGCGCGTTCTAGTAATGAGCGATTTTATTCGCAACGAATTGGTTTTACAATGGACACTGTCGAACAGTTAGCTATAGACTGAGTTACAAATAGGCGCCGCGAAATATTTAATACCTTGTCAATGTTTCATCATTCTAAGCTTGTGATGACAGGTATGATAAGGTAACCACACTTGTGGTGTAACAGAAAATTGACAGATTATCCCAATGTTATTGTTGGAATTGAAGGGTAATTACGTTCCCGTTTCCTGGGAAAGTTTCATTGTTTATTGTTTATCGTACTGAGGCATTTGATTTTAATTGTCATAAAAGACAATAATAAGGGAAAGAAGAATTAATATATATCACAATAGAATTACGAATGTAATTACATATAAACGAAAATGTTGACGGTAGAAAATTATGGCCATAGATTTTTAATACTGGAATTGTATTCATCCAATATTTAATTTTAATAGATTATGTCGTCACATTTAAGGTATCCAATCACGGGATCCCGTCCAATTCTGCTATCCCAGGATTGCGAGACTACTAATTGAGAAAATGAAACAGGGAAGAGATAAAAAAAAGATGTCGCGATGTTATGCTGAGTGTTCAATCCCGGGATCACAAAAATGATCCGGATTGGATACCCTAGTCATATTATTTTTTGAACTTTTAGAAGATTCTCCGTTGTCTAAATATCATTTCTTTACTGCAATCAAATGTCGGATCCGTGGCGCAGCGATCAGCGTCGTCAGCTTCCAAGACGGATCCCACGATTCGAGTCCCAGTACCAACAGCTATTTTCCAATGTCTATTTTTATGTATAAATTTTATTTTAGGTATTTGTGATGTATAAATCTAAAAATTCCTTCCCTTCCTTCAAATCGTAAAAATAGCTGGGAAAGCCGGGAACCGAGAGCGATAAGTTCACCATTAGAATATCCCTCTATGCTTACTCTTTTCTAAAAAGAGAGGTTTAGCAACTAAATATTTAAGGTATACCTAGTTAAAAAATCATGCATTTTTTCAAAAATGCCAACATTTGCAATGGTTCATTATTTATTCTCCATATTTTTACAATTATTTTTATTTTATACTTAATGAAACACGTACTGAAGCGAAAATAAAGTGTTAAATATACAATTAACACGTGTATAAGACTCGCCAACTCCCAATGTGTAAAATACGGGATACTATTGGCGCATCCAAACAGAACTGGTTATTAGCCAGAGTTTTCTAAAATATTTTTAGTTAGCAAGTCGCTCTCTCTTTCATAGTTTTTTTTTCTAAATTCGGGTCAGGAGTGGGTGGGAAATACGAAAGAATTACAAATATACTACACAACGAATGCATTTCGAAAAAAAAAGTTGAATTTTGAAAAAATTGCCAATGGACAATTCGATTTTTTCGGATTCAAATACGGAACCTCACAAATTATTCAAAACGGTAAAATACTGTTAACTATTAATTGAGTTACAACACCGAAACATTTATAATTGAAATTTTAAGATAAATAAAATAATCTAAAGCTATCTTTTATATAATGATGACTTATACTTAAAAGAAAAAACGAATCAACGTCTACCAGCAACCGGTTTTTAATTTAGACCTCGCTTAATATCAAGAAATCTTTTTTTGTTTCGTTTTTTTGTAACGTTTACTAACAGATATAACTATAATAATAATATGAACATACTTCTTCATCGAAAACGTAAATCTATGTTAAATATATATGACGACTGTGGAAAAAAAAATGACGTAACCCACACATTTTACATTTTACAGGAGGCACAAAAAACGTGTTTTGATGATTTTGGGCCATATGCAAATTATGAAATATACACAACCTTGAAGTGCACGGAGACTTCTAAACTGGTGTTTAATTGACATAATCTAATATTAATTAAATAAATTGACTAGGAAAAACCTTTTTTTCAGTCTTTCAATTTTTACAAGCTCATCTTTTTTCAAACTTAAGCGCTAAATTTAGATACTAATTCGGCAATTGCAGCTTACATCCTTCTGATAGAACGTGTATCAAGTTTGATACATTGTAATTATCGAAAGTATGCTGTTTTGAAAAAACTTTGGGTTACGTCCTTTTTCACGGGTTCGAATTCTACCACGGACAGTTTCATAAATTAGTTTATCGATTTCTATTTGAAGACATGATTGTCTAAATTTTCTCTTCATACTTATGTTCTTAAAAAACGAAAATTTCAGCAACTGAGTTACAAACTGTTCTTGTAGACATTTTTTTATTCTGTATCCTACATACATATATATCGGGTACATGACACGGTGGTCAATGTCGTTGGCTTCTATGTCGGACATCATGCGTTCGAATCCCAGTATGAACAGCATTTTTTCAATCGATTTATCGACGTTCTGTAAAGGCATGGATGTTTGTGATGTCTTAAAATCTTTACCACAATTCCAATCCTAAAAATAATGGGGTATAACAAAATAAGCAAGAATGATTAGCCAACCACTAGTCCTGTTCTGTCTTATCTTTTCTATCCCTAATACTGTCTTCGAAAAAGAAAGTTTGAGCGGCTGAGTAACAAACTTATTTTGAATCGTTCAATTATATACATTCGCACACGTTTTGTCACTAACGACCCGGGTTTCGCCTTTATTCATGCGTTCAAGTGCACAGATGAACTTGAACTGACAACTGACGTTAGTGACAACACTTGTGTGAGTGTAAATTATTTGAACGATTCAAATTTAATATTGAAATTCCACCAATCACCGTCAATCGAAATCTTAAATAAGTAACAAAAATTTCCCGTATCTGTTACACATATCATATTATAAGTCTTAATGAACGGTGTCATCATTCTTCTAAATAGATGGAACAGATGAATAGCCAGATGACTAGGCATTTCTGTTTCATCTTTTCTACTCTCTGTAAAGGCATATGTTTGCTGAGTCAAATTCATTTAACGCAATTATTACCATTCTGAGTAATTTTGACTTATAACAATATGTAACAATATGCAATTTACCGTAAACTTGTCTACCTAAATGGCTAAAAATGCACTACTGTGTATACTGAAGCTGTCGTAGATAATATGTATATAAGTCATAAATTGCAGTTATATACTATTTTTTATTATTTGATCTGAGAATATCGTTTTCTTTTAAATTAACAAGGGGCTTGCAGGCCTTAGTAAAATTTAATAAGGGACTCAGGCAAGCACCTCCGAGCCCCCTCCAGCCCACCCTTGAGGACAAGTTCCTGTTAGGCGTACAGGCCAACTTAAAAAAATGGCGAAACCCAATCTAAATACCAATCGTCAAGAAAAATAGAGGAAACTCTACGATGCTAACAATTTAAACAGAACATCAAATTCAACAGCACAGTCAACAGTTGAAATACCTGAAAAAAAAATTACACATTTTTGTAAAGCTTTTTTTATAATTCATGTCCGTTCCTAATGTGAATAATATGGTCTCCCAATGGAGGTATTTCAACAGAAGTTTTTTTACGAGAACTGTTTGTTACTCAGTTGCTCAACCTCTTTCTTTATTCAAAGAGAGTAATGGTAGAAGGTCAGAGTTACGACAGAACTAGTGGTCAATTAATAACTCCCGATTTGCTCCATTTATTTATGGATCGGAAGGCCTGGGAATAAATATTTTAGATATCACAAATATCTATGAGATTTGATCTGAGAATATTGTTGTATGTTATTTTAACTATGGAGTCACCGGCCTATATTTTGACAGTGAACAATGAATGAGCGAGCACTTCCAACACACCCCTGGGCTACAAAGAGAACTCTCTGAGATTCAACACTTTTTGGGAGAACAAAAACCGACACTCAAGTATAAAAACGATAGTCAAAAAACCGTTACTCAGTTTCAGGTATACCGATATTACCAGGGGTGGGCTGGAGGGGGCTCGGGGGGGGCTCGCGCGAGCCCCTTGTTAAATTTCAGCGCGGCCGGCGAGCCCCTTGTTAAGATAAGACAATCATTCGTCTTAGATCAAATCAGGACATAAATGCAATCTCTGTAGATGGTTGAATTTTATTAAGAAACAAGACTTATAGCCAATTATACTTAGTAGCCAATTCATTTTTTCATTCAGCGTCGTGGGCTTCCGTGCCGAACCTTATGGGTTCGAGTTAATCACTAGTCCTGTCTTAGCCTTATCATTCTATCCCTACTACTCTCTTTAGAAAAGAAAGGTTGAGCGACTAATTAACAAACAGTTCTCGTAGAAAAAAAACTTTTGTTGAGATACCTTCATTAGGAGGCCATATGCTCCACATTGGGAGCGAAAATGGATACAAATAAACGGATAAGATTTACCGAGTCCCTTGTTAAGATATTGGCAGCCCACCGCTGGATATTACCAACCCTACACATAAATATTCCTACATGAATGTCAATGACATGACTGTAATAAAATTAGTAAAATTTACCTTAAAATATAAAATAGTCAATTCACCTTTAAAATTGTATTGTTTTGCTATTTCAGATTGTCTTTGAATCTATTATATTTAAATCAGACTGGTTTACATTAACGGATTTCATCATAAAAAAAAACTTGTTTACATATTTGGGCCTTGGCAAAAAAAATCGCTTTAACCGCTTTCTGTGGCATATTGCTCATTCAACACCATGCACTTTTTAGTCGTTATAATAGAGATATTAATTTATTCTCGTGGTTTACCTTGATTTATATATTATAACTATTTCAGCCTATTTTAGTCGTAAATTTCATGGCTTTACCCACGCAAAAAAATATCTTTCTCAGCCGGTTAAAACCAGGTACGTCAAAATTATCTACATATTTTTTCCAGAAATTTTACAATTAGAGATGTACCATTTCAACTTGACTGTGGCAGAACTCAGAACTAAAATTGTCGCCCTAGGGTGTGTTGACTATGGCAACGTTAATGATGGTGGCGCCCTCGCAGGCAGTCAAGTTACGCTGGTACATTTTTAGTATTTGGTGTTCTTATTGGTCGAACTCGACACATAAATATGTTATTATTCCGCTGTGTACTGATTGGTTATATGTGTTTAAAAATCGCTCGCTACTTTATCAGCTGTGCGAACAGACCTTGTCCTTTACTATGAATATGTTACATTATTAAACGACGACATGAGTTGGTAAAGTTGGCCCCGAATTTAAGCGAGGGTCACTTACCGCGGAATCGTTGCAAAATAAAAACTAAGAATGCAGGTTAAATACAATTTTGTTTGGCCAATGCAGGTAAATTTTACCATTAAGCTTTACAGCAGACAAGGACATCCTTTTCTTGTTCTGAGGTCAAATTGGCACTTTTTTACAAGTCAAGGAACGGGCTAAATTATTAAGTAAATCAAACTCATCACTTTTTACATATTCACTCTGTTAATAATTAATGGAAAGTAGGGATTCTGAAGTCTCGGGGTTATCAAAGTCCCGGGACTCTAGGCGTGATAAAGTCAAAGTCTCGGGACTTCCCGGGACTCGAGACTTTTATTTCCCTTCAATAAAATTACAAATTTATTAAAATTAAATATTTGTATGTATTACATACACACGGCGCCTTTTGAATGTACGCACTAGTAAAAATCGCGTTTTTTTAATACAATGCTAATTATTAGTTTTCTTATGTAATGGATATATGAAATGCTTACGGTTGATTTTACTAAAAAGGGATGATAACGGTACATGTATTGAAAAAATATCAATGAATTCGGCTGCATTCAGGAGTAAATTTATGATCGTAACTTCACAATACAGCTTTTAGACGTTGTTTGTCCTATTGAGACATTGGTACCTGTGTATCATAGTAAAAAAACATTTGTAAATAAAACAACATCATGTATGAACATTTAATTTTAATATTTTGTAATTTGCTTTTGCTACAGTTATATTTTGCACGTTACAGTTACGTTTTTTGGGGGCTCCTCTCTTATACCTTTTCTCGTTCAATACACATCAGTTCTTTTGAAGGTTTCTCAACCACGAGAATTGTTTTTTTAATTTATTTTTTTATATTTATTAGCACATTTTAAATCACAGTTTCGATTCCCGGGATACAAGACAGCAAAAAACCCGAAAAGCCCCGAGACGTCTCGACACAGATTCCCTAATGGAAAGGCATTATATTTAAAATAAAACACACTTTGTACAAATTCCACATTTTATTTAGTAGGATTGAATTCGATCGACACGAGCAGTGCCGTAGCTAGAAATTTAGGAGAATCTCTTAACTGGGATCTCATGCATTGCATGACTCTGCTATGAGGTGGTACGCCGCTGTTTGTGAGATTTTTCAAATAATGAAAACATCTGGTAATGTTTGCAAAAAAAATATTTCTGATACATTTTTATTTATGTGTTCTTACATTTATGTTATGCCACTATATTATGTATAGTTTGTGGTATACTTACATTGTATTATTGATATGCTGCGGCCCACGTAATGTATCAAAAACCGACTTGCAGCCCAAACGAAAAAAATGGTTGAATATCGCTGCAGTTTAACATGTTCGTCTAAAACAGTGGTCCCTGAGACCGCTCAGGGGGTCCGTGGCCGGTCAACATTAATTTGGGGGTGTTATTTCCTTTGGGAGTTATTTCACTTGGGGATCCGTGGTAAAATTTTTCTCCATGAAGGGGTCCGTGAGCATAATAAGTTTGGGAATCACTGGTCTAAAACATTATAATATGTTGTCAATTAAATGTTGCAGCAGTGTTTGGGAGCACGCATGGGTTCATTTTTTAAATATATACACATTCTAACTGCGCCTATGCATAACAGTGGCGTTCCGCAGTGTAGCAAAATTATCTTATTTTAATTTAAAAAACTAGAGTATTTGAGTTATCGACCACTTCAATAGTGTAACTGACGCCACTGGTTCAGATCAATCAAAAGTCTGGTCAATGATTAATGACTATTGTTATTGATTGAAAATAAAAAATAATAAATTTTCCAGTTTTCCCTTTCCCATAATGATTGAATGGCAAAAGATATAAAACAAATTAAGTTTACACATCTACAATGATCTCACATAAACAAAGAAAAATCGCCGAGAGTTTTATCGGCATGTAAACCTTATCAAAACATGTAATCTTTAAAACATTAAAATCACCGTTACACTACAGTTTTTAAAAAGGATTTACCAAAATGGAAATTATCAATTTTGTAAATCTTTTAATTAGGTATTTAGTTTTATCCTCTCTCTAAATATTGTGATTTTAACGATGTCGTACCCCAGCGTTTCTCAATGTGTATATTCGTACTAGATAAGTGCAAGACATGAAATGTATACCTTTTACGCCGCGATACGAGTGAACTCGGCCGAAAACAAAACAATCTGCACGGGATTTGGCCGAGTGATCCGGCGAGTGATTTTAAGTAAGCGAGTGAATAGAAACCGTTTTATTTTGTCGGCCGAGAGGTTTACCACCACCACATGTAGCACGCTTTTCCTAGTATTTTTGTATTTGTATTGTTGTGTTTTGTTTGACAATTGTAGTTGAATCGAACGAAACGCACGTAAAAATGAACTAAATCGTTAAAAAAAACTTATATGCGTGTAGACATTTAGTTGGTCAATATTGGTGTAAAAGAAATCTTAGGGAATGAAATTAACCAGTGACTAAACCTACAATTTACTTATTTTTCTACCAAATATGACTAGAGATTACAATACCGGTATTTTTTATTAAATATCTCTAACGTAAATCAACAACGGTATTACAAAAAAAATGATGCCCCTCTTTTTTGGTACCCTAAGACAGTGGTCGGCTAACAGCGGCTCTTTTGCCTCTTGAGTGTGGCTCTTCTACAAAATACCACATACAGTGCGATTGAATCTTCGTGTCCCACGCGCAGGAGTCGGTTTTCGGTTTTAAAAATTAGAGTTTGATCTCAGCAAACGTACCTCAATCAGATTGAGGACGTTCTAAGCAAAAGCCTGCTTAGGAGTACTCTTGTCAAGTTAATAACAATGAACCTACCTAAACAATTAAGTTTTAAAAATTTGCCTCTCAAAAGAAATTACAATCGTATGGTTAATATTTGGCTCAGTTGACTAATGAGTTGGCCGACCACTGCCCTAAAAGAGTATACGTTTATAAGAACTAACCTAACATAGACCTGTTCGTTACGAATCCATATGGCTAGCATTAGAAGGATTGGTATAATTTTATAACATGTCATGTTGTTTTTTTGTCAGTTTTGAATCATATATCAATTAAGCATTAAATATTTTAAATATTGTTCTTATTTAGTTATTTTTTTAATGCCTCAAAATCTTTGTAATCCTGCTTTGATGGTAGTATATTGTAATTTTTAAATAATAGTAATTAAGATGAAAGTTTTTTTTTTTTAAATTATATCTGGCCGCAATTTTTTTTGTTGAATGGTCCATGAAAAAAAGATTGAGAAAGACATGTTAAAAAATATACTGAATACTCACGTATCTGCTAATCTTACGAAAAATTTAGTTTTATTTATTTAAGCTGCTTACTCATTTCAAACAACAATAAATATGAATTAATTTGAAAACAGATTTTAATTACCTCGGATAACTAGTACAACAGATTTTTGTAGATTCTAAATGTGATCTATTCTAAGAAAAATCAAGATAAGTACTGTCTAGCTACGATAAGCATACAGTACATATATCGTTTCATTGATTTACACAAAATAATAATAATGATGACCATTGAAAACCACTACTTGCCCTCCTACCAATGTTTTTCGATCCGTGTGTTGTATACGGCAGTATCTTGTGAAGTAATAAGCGTTAATTGTATCTTAAGTTTTTTTTTCTTTGAATGGGAGTGTCGTAAGAGCAACTCCCCCAAGACTTGGTGGCGGTCACTTCACTCAAGAAAATCGAAAAGATTCTATGAGTTGAGGTCTATTCGCTTTCCATATGACGCCGCATATTTCTTTTTAAAGTAACCTGGTAATTTTCCTTATTTGGCTAACCATCAAGTTGGCGTGACCAATCGGGCCAATGGAATATTGGATTGACGTGCGCAGCTCCTCTCTTTCTTCGTGTATTAAACGACACTCCCATGTAATGTGGTCACCATCCTGCTTTATAGAGCCACATGTTTTTTGCTGGCCTATCCACTAATCGACCCTCATAGAGCTTGGCAGCGAAACCACCGTGTCCAGTAATGAATTAGCTCGACCAATGCTTCGGAGTCAAGAATTTGATTATCTCCGTTGCCATTTTTAGTTCATAAAGAATAAGTAGATCTGGCGCCTCCTGGCAGAGGTGTCCCACCATCTCTACCAGACCCGCAAAGCAACGTCCATCGGACTGACGGTATCCCCGCGATGACGCCACTCCACGGAACCCAAGCCAGGACATCCTGGTGTCCCCAACCTTAATAGTCGTTGAAATCTAACACAGTTGACATGTCTGCTCGTCTTGTTGTACGGATACATAAACTGTCAACAAAAGAATAGTGGCATCCATGGAGAAATACTGATGGCGGCAAACTAGTAGAAGCTAGAACCCCTCCCACTACTAGAAGTAGAAGTAGTAGTGGGAGCCGGTAAATTGCTCGAATGCAATTGCTCGAATGTAATTGCTCGAATATAGAATTCCTCGAATTACAAATTGCTCGAAATGCAAGTTGCTCGACATGCAATTGCTCGAATTGCTTGGTTATTTAAACGGTTTTAATACAGTTTAGTGTCTATTACATAGTGGTTGATCACTTGGCATTTTATAACACAGTATATACTCTTAGTTTATAAGCTGAACTTTGTATCGAATTGTATATTATTGCTGTACTATTTATCATTGCCTCTAGAATTATCATTTTTTAGATAGACATTTAAGAAATACTACCTATGTAAGTTGATCTTAATTCAGTAATATAGAAATCAGTATTGTCTACTTTTACAAGGAGAGCCCAAAATCACTAATAATAAAAATGTTTATAGATAAGTGGTGCAACGTCTTTGTGATAGCGTTGCTAACTGGCATAATATAAATTATCGAGTAAATATCCAATATGGCGGTTATTTTTATTTTATATTAAAATGAACTTCCACAAAGTTACCGCCGAATCCATCGAAAGTGTTATTATTTTTTTTTTAATTTATAGCTGCGTCAATAAGTTAATAATATTCTTAAAGAAAATATATTATGTGTGATTTGTAAAAGTGGAAAAATTTAAATTTTCGAGGAATTTGTAATTCGAGCATTTGACGTTCGAGCAATTGGTTATTCGAGGATCTTGTTATTCGAGCAATTTCCATTCGAGCAATTGCATTCGAGCAATTTGTATTCGAGCAATCGCATTCGAGCAATTTACCGGGAATCCACTTTGATCTACCAAGACACTTAAATTCCTGCGTCTTTGACTCTTATATTTTCTGCCCTATCAATAGACTAGTTAGGAATGACAAAAATTAAATATAAGGCTTAATGACTAGGTCACGTACAACATATTAGCGATAATGAGCTGGTAAAACGAGTGATGTCCAGTTATCTAATAGAGCGCAGAAGAAGAAAAGTGGCGAAGACTCTGGATGAACATGAATGACTGTCGTTTGATAATGGAGCTAATCTGGGAGAATACCACTTTAGACAGAAAGAGGAGGAAAGATTCGTTGGAAATTATCATGACCCATCATTCTCTTGATGATGGTGAAAATAATAATAAATAAATTATCATTGACTCAAACTTATAGGTAACCAACAACCTTGGATAGTTTTGGTTTTTCTAATGACTCAACCACACGAGGAAAAAAGAGCAAATAAAAATAAAATTATCTCTCAATTAAAAACAAGTCGTGCTGTAAGTTACCTGTATTAAAATATTTATTTTTTTCTATGTATATATATAAATATGTATATATACGTTGGCCAAGAATAAATTTCTCAAAATTATCATAATTTTAAGATACAACGATGAGTTTTCAGATAATCATCTTATGTTTCAGATAATCATCCAAATTCTTTTCCAGTTCTGTAACTGAATGCTTTTGAGTGTTGATCGTATTCGGATGCGTTTAGGGCAGACATGCACAACCTTTGTCTTCTAGTGGGCCGCATAAATACAAAGTATGATGAGTTTGGGCAGCTAAGAAACAAATAATTTAAGGTACGCTCAACTCTTTTTTATACAGAGAAAACGTTACATGTAAAAGAAAAATAAATAAACCATGCAAACAGAGAATTATGAGTAAGTACTTGTTTATTAAAAATGATTTTATTGTGAAGTATTTAGGTGCACATGTTTTATTTTTATGTAATTCAAAAGTTAACTGGTCTTTGTTAATTTTAAGTTTTTTTTTTTATAATTTGACTTAATATTTATAGTATTAAGCCGCACATCAAATCCAATTTTCTATCAGTAAACTTGTTTCTATGAACCGCTTTATTTTCTTTCACTAAAGAAAAAGCTTGCTTACATTTATTAAATAAATGTCTTACGTGAAAAATATATATATTGTGTTAAATTTTTAGAAAAACATTTGAGGGCCGCTACAAACTTCAAAAAGGGCTGCGGGTTGTGCATCACTGGTTCAGGGCTTCCGACCGGGTAAAACTAGAACCGGGACCCGCTTGTTTTTAAAATAATCGAAAACCGGGTATTTATAACGGATACTCGGACACTAATTTTAATATAATATTTGACTTTTACATATTAAATATGTATCATTTCAATATGCTATGTTTATTTTCCGTATATACTTCTATTTCGCAAAATTTATTTAGAGATAAAGCTAACCCTTTTCTGTTACAACATTTGTGCTTTTGTAAAGATCTCTTAATTAACAGCTTTAAAAATATTTGAACTTTTATGATCGTATAAAATTATAATTGATACTCAATTATTCATTTCAAGTAATGTAATGCGCAAGAGAGAAACTGATAAATTAAATCAATATTATTAGTTTAAGTTTAAGCTGTTATATTTTACTTAAGTAATCAATTCATTGTTTGCTTGCGAATGCTATTTTAAATTTCTCACTGTTTTTTTTATTAATTCTGATACCTTTTGAAATACATATTATTCAACTCCTGCAATGTGGAAATTTTATAACAATATAACATCACACATGATTTATTTATTTTTTGATACGGTGCGTACTTGAAGAGCCTCTAAATAAATGTTAGTATTGTCTCTGATAAATGTCTAATAATTTTCTAAGTAGCAACACTTCTAAATCATGTGTCAAAAATGTCACTTTTAAATATTTCGCACAAAGTCCAATTCCAGGCCTTGAAACAAAATGATATTTATCCTATTCAGTTGACAAACGAATTGAACTGTTTAATATTATGCTAATATTTAGTTCATTAAGATTCAAATAAATTTACAATAGCAATATTCATAAATGTTTCGCTTGATAAACCGAGTTGTCCTTGCGTCAAAACTCAATCACTTTAGTATATCGGAAGTAAAAAATATTTTCCGTCCTGTCTCACTATCATACTTTGATGAAAAGTGCTGGTAAATATAGTTTATAGTTTAAACTTTGGTAAATTTGTCATACTACATCGTACGGACTATTGCGGCGAAAAACTTCACAAACTGAGCTAAAAACCACTCCACGATTTAAAATTATTATCTGAGATCATGGGAATCGCGTTAAAACCACAAATTATTACGAAGAACACTGATAAATTAAGCGAAATACGAAACATTTCGGAGGATTTCGCGTCAGCTTTTAAATCGTGGAGTGGTTTTTAGCTCAGTTTGTGAAGTTTTTCGCCGTAATAGTCCGTGCGATGAAGTCATACTTTATATAATTTATTTATCAGTGTTCTTCTTAATAATGTGTGGTTTTAACGCGATTCCCATGATCTCAGATAATAATTTTAAATCGTGGAGTGGTTTTTAGCTCAGTTTGTGAAGTTTTTCGCCGCAATAGTCCGTACGATGTAGTATGACAAATTTACCTAAACTTCTATCTATAGTTTGATTTTCAGCTCGAAAAACATTGTGAGATGATTTTTTATACTAAACTGTCTGCTTTGTATAGGTACAGCTCTAGAGACTTCAAAAAGATGGAAAGCACTAACACTAATGTATTCAAAGGCCTACAAGATCGTTATAAAGGGATAACAGTTGATTCTCAGCTTGAACCTTGTGCTACTGATGCTTTTCCCAATAAATTGAAAGGTTAGAAACAAACTTCAATCTAACAAATAAACACATAACCTCCAAAAACTATATAACAAACTCCCGATTATCTTAGCTAACGGTGGAGATGGGTTACTCGAATCGAAAAACAAATAAAGGTAAAATTCAATGTGAGGTCAAATATTATTTGACATTTAATTCAAAATGGCCGTCTTGTCAGTACCGTCAACATAAAGCTTCAAATAAATAACATTTCCCTGCTGAATTACTTATTGTTTCTAATAAGTGATATCAATGTAAAATCGCCATGCCAGGTAGACCGCGAGCTCACAATGTTATAGTGGAAGTGGAAAAAATAATAAATAACCATAACCAATAACGTGGAGAATATGTGGATGCGAGTGAAATGTAAATTGAAATGCCAATTCGGGACAAGTGACGACTTATTCGTGTCGCTCCTCCGGAACTGTGTTCGGAGTATTTCTGACTATGATTAGAGATAATTACGTTTTATAAGGTATGTATAAATAATTCAAAAAATTAATTCACAAACGATTTCAGCTTTTTCATTTATGTGTTGGCGGCACTGACACGACGGCCATTTTGAATTAAACGTCAAATAGTTTATGACCTCACATTGGGATTTTACCAATTTTCCTATACTAGACTTAATTGGAAATAAAAGAATAGACTATTTTACATTATATCCAAAATTAAAAGGCGGTGATGAAAATACACAGAAAATAGATATCTGCGTCGAATAATATGGGTGAGGTGGTTTGATTCCACGAGGAACTCTGAGATTATAGTACGAATAAGTCAGCGCCCTGTTACATCAGTGGTCATGGAGAATCGTTGAAACAGACTTGGTTACGGCTGCAAATGCTTTCGAAAAACTTTGAGGCTACCTGCTTCTCCTTCCAACTCTTTGGATCAACATTTCACCAATTAATACGATGAATAGACCTATAATTTTTTAATATCTTTATATTATTTTTCTCCAGTTTTTCTGACTCCGACTCCACCTCCAAAAAAACACGACTACCGAACTACACAGCCCTGAAAAAATTACCAAACCAATTGTACAAATGTATTCTTAACTGACTTCTGTTTCTTGCTACCCTTTTTTAGCTCCCATTATTTTCAGTCATCTCCGTTAGAGTCAACCAACTTCTTTTTTGGCCTCTTCTATTCTAGAGATATTCTCTATCATATGAATGAATTATTTTTATTAATTTCTAGAATCGCTTGAAACATGGACTTCCTCAGAGAAAAGAGGCATTTGGTTCAAAGTTGACGTCCGAGACTCCGAATGGGTACCAGTACTGTCCAAGGTAATGACTATCTTCAACTGACTTTTTTATTTATATAAAATATATCACCTAACATGATGGTTACCAGGGCCAATAAATTTGAACAAGGAAAGAGAGAAATAGATCTTAAATGAAATATTCTCTTTATATATCGACTTTTGAAAGTAAAAAGGACGTAACCCACACATATCAAATTTTACAAGAGGTGCAATAAACATGTTTTGATTATTTTAGGCCATATGCAAATTATGAATTATACACAACCTTAAAGTGCACGGAGACTTCTAAACTGGTGTTTAATTGACATAATCTAATATTAATTAAAGAAATTGTCTAGGAAAAACCTTTATTTCAGTCTTTTTTCTTGGTTTTAATTTTTTACAAGGTCATCTTTTTCAAACTTAAAAGCTAAATTTAGATACTAATTCGGCATTTGCAGCTTGCATTCTTTTGATAGAACGTGTATCAAGTTTGATACATTGTGATTATCGAAAAAAACTTGTGGGTTACATCCTTTTCCCACAGTCGATATCATTTACTTCAGCACACTTTTGTGTATCGCAATCAATTCCTTACTAATGAAACAATCTTTTAAATTATTTTCAAACGCTTTCCACCACTGTGTTATGTAATAAATGACAGGATGTAAATCTGTTCTGTAAATTTAATTGAAAAAATAAAAAATTCAAAGTTATCTAAAGCCCAAGTATCACATGTATGAAGACCCTTTGATGTTACCAATACTGTATTTTACTGATATAATTGTGTGATTCAAAAGGGCTTAGCTACAACAAAATATTAAATGATTGTAATTTAACTACTTCATAATTTCCAGAACGGATTCAACTTTCACCATGCACGTGAGGGTTTTGTGATGATGTACAAATGGTTACCCGATGAACTATGCAATGTACCACCATATGCGCACACCAACTTGGGTGTCGGTGCTGTTGTTATTAATTCATCCAACCAAGTTCTCGTTGTCTGCGAGAAGTATTTTGAAATGCCCCACTGGAAACTACCTGGAGGATATGTGGAACGAGGTATATTTAATATTAATGAATATATATAATAAATAAATCCATGCCCTTGAGTACAAATTTTAGTCACCCACTGTTGTATAGTTGGTTAGAGCTCTGCTTTACCTATCTAACGGGTGCTGAGTTCAATTGTCAAAGTGTCAAATTTAGATTTTTTAAAATTAAATTTGATATCTAAGCACGGGTGTTTGTGATGTAAATTCTTCTCAAATTGATCTCGAGTGACTTGAAAAAATTCTCATTTAATCTTTCTTTCAACTTCAAAGCATTCGGCGCATTAACTTTAGTTGCAATACCATTTTTTTTAAATCAAAAAACAGATTTAAAAATGATAATAGTTTTCACTCTGGGACTCGAACTTGTGCCAACCCAGTAAACATAAGCCCAGCGTTGACTACCTAGCCACAATATTTTGACTGAAAGTGTAGTGAGTATATTAATTTATATTCGCTACACTTTGTCTTATTATTTGACAAATTCTACCAATCAATCAACCCAAACGAAAATACTGCTCCTCTCAAATCAGATACCATCCATAATTGTGACCGCAAAACAACAGGTGGTGGTCTGACAACAAATATGTAGTTTTCTTTGTAATGAATCTGGACTTGAAATTTCTCTGTAAACCATTTTTCAGGTGAAGACATCGTTGACGCCGCTATCAGAGAAGTCAAAGAAGAAACAGGCATCGACAGCGAATTCTATTCAGTTGTTTCTTTCCGGCACGCTCACAACATGATGTTCGGTAATTCAGACGTTTACATGGTCGTAAATCTGATACCGACATCCCTGGAGATAAAGCAGTGTGAGAGAGAACTTCAGGGTTGCCAGTGGATGGACATCGATGAGTATTTGAACCACCCTAACGTTCACGTTCTCAACCGAAGCCTGGTCAAAAAGACACTCGAATACAGGAAAAGGAATTTGAAAATTGGCGGAGTGAAGGATACCCACAAGATGATTACCATGCAGAAAGAGTTCACGATTTTCACAATGTCTGATGCGTGACCAGCAAGCAATAAATGCTCAAATTTATAATAGGAAATATTATTAACAAATAGAAAATATTGATGTATAAACGACATTGTTTTGTTAATTAACTTTACATTGAATATAGCGTTCGTGATGACACTATTTGACGTGTTCATTTAAGTAGCAATATTTTGATGCATTTCAATAAAATCATCATTATAATAATTTACAACATACAACTGTGAGCACATCATTCGGAGTGACGTTCTTTCAAATTTCTAATACACTAAACTCTTTTTTCACATGAATTATTTGTTTTAAAACGGTCGCCAGGCACAAAAAACACAAAAACGTGTAACAGATTTTCTAATAACAAGAAATTTAACAACAAAATACAGTAATAACAAACAAAATGGTTCATTAGATCAACACATTTGACATTTCAGACATTTCTAGCGATGAAAGCGATTTATGTTGAGTCCCTCGTAATAGTCCCTACATTAAAATATATATTAATAATAATTTGTATCTTTTATCACTTATCGAGTCTTTATTATTACCTTTTTTACATGATTTTCTATACCACTATATTGTTATTTTTTCAAATAACTCGGTTTTTAAATTCAGGAAACCAATCTTCAATTCATCTATTCTTTCATTTGTTTACATGTTTTTTTTACACAGTTTTTTGTGTAACGTATCTAATGTGTAAAAAAAAATTTAGTGTACGTAATTTTATTTTAAAAGAAATGAATAAATTGAGAAATTAATAAAAATCCATTTAATCAAAACAACAATGTATAATTATGCAACCATTTTTTATGTTTAAGTATTGATCCTATAATCATGTATAGTGGGTCATCACTGAATCAAACTTATGTAGCTATTCGTATAAATAATTGTAAAAAAAACTATTTTAGTTTCTGTGGGTTTTTGCTGACCTTATTATTTTGTAGACAGCTATTCCTGTAAATTTATTTTTATCATGCCCCAATTTTGTAAGACATGATATATTTTTTTAATCTATTTCAAACCTGATGTCAATGAGAGAAAATTGTGATTATTTTCGTATCTCCCACTTACTTGGAAATAGAAAGCATAGGCCTTGATAGATTGGCAATGAAATCATCTCCATTCTTTATTTGTAAGTGAATACAATTACAAGGTATGATATATTTTTAATGTTAAATTTAATCTGAAATGTGTATCGAAACATGTATCACAACAACGTTATCAAATAAAATTGTATGTTGATAACAAAGCATACATTATCTTCTTAAAAAACAGCATTGATTCAAAGATAAAAAAACACAATCAAGCTCGGTTGTCTGGCATGGTGTTAGTATACTCTTGACAGCTTAAAACAGGGCTGTGGAGTCGTGTAATAAGACGACTCCGGCCATAGATTAAAACACGACAATTATTTTGTAACATGCAGTGACTCTACTTATGACCCTAGAAATCGAATACACATTTTTTTTAAAAGGACTGAAGTTATTAGTTTTTTTCGAGTCCGACTCCACAGCGCTGGCTTAAAATTTAGCCCACAGCAAAAAAAAATAAGTTAAATAAAAAATTCACACTGTACATAAGTAGCCAATTTTTGTAAATAAATTACATAAATATAAAATAGATAATTTTATACACTGTAACAATTTTAAATGAAATGTGTTCATTTAAAACTTTTAACAATTTATATTTTTTGTTAAATATTTAGATAATGTTACTCTTTATTAGGAATAAAATAAAAAATATTATAATTTTCTAAATATATGAAATTTTACTATCTTTTTGTCCAGTCGAGTATCTGTATTTTGTAGATTCAATGTAAAATGTTTCTATAAAATACGTCTTTATAAAATATTTTTACCGTCATATATTATAGCAATATCTTATCATAATTGTAAGTGTTCGATTGAAACATATTTTTAAAGTATGAATATTGTCATAGGAAGACTCCGTGACACCAGGTTATTTCAAGACTCTTATGGATAATATGTCTAAAATATGGAAAACATATTGATAGCGAAGTTAGTTATTAAACAAATAAAACTTTAGCACTTTGGGTGGATTCAAGTTAACGTTTAATATCAAATGTGATAATTTTGTTATTCCGCAAGTTGTGTAACAAATTGTGACACTCATCTAAGTAAACGACACACCATGTTTCGATAGTTAATCTAAAAATGCTTCTTAAAGAGATGGAAGGTGTGTCCCAATTTGTTACACAATCTGTGGCATGTCAAAGTAATCTTTACCAATTTATATTGAAACTTTAGTAGATCAGTGACTGGTTCATTCATGTTTATTCCATCATTCAGATCTCTGAAGATAAAATCTGTAATGGCATTGAGACCACGCGTAATTAATTAACATCAATCACAATACGGTCTTTCCAAACTACTTCGAAAGCCTAAGAACTTAAATTAATAGTTTTAATCGGACAATCAACAGTCTTACCTCAGTACTCAAAGGAAAATACTTTCCTGAGAAATTTAATGCACTGTGATTTTGTTTTTAATCGTCAAACAAGTATGAGTGGGCCAAATACATTGTCTCCACAATCTTCCACCATCCCTTCTACCACCTACCATAGCAATCCTAATTATTTTTACCAGGGTATTCTTATTTTTATTTTAGAGCTTAAGATATACATAACATAAGATTGCAAAGTTAAATCTTCCCAGAAAATTGTGAAACTGATTCAGTTTTAGTGTGTAATTTAATTATATTTTTTTGTTTTATTTCAACAATTGAATATTTGTAAAAAAAGATGTTTTATCGCATTTAAATATCAATTTAACCATTTGATAGATAAGAACTTTCCACTCTAGTCTGACTACACAGAATTTCCCAGAGGACTTTATATTTTATTTTTATTCCGTGCATATCGTCAACGAATTTAATCTTTAAATGTTATTATTTTAGTGCATATATTTTATTTTTTGTTGATAATAAAACATTTACAAAACAAAAATGTATTGTTTTATTATGATAGAAAAAATCCTCACATCCAACCCACTCTTCATGAACCCATACTACTTTTTTGTAGTGCTTCGGTCTTCTCAAGCATCTTGGTCTATATATTTGTATTTCCAAGGCTATTAAAATAGAAAGTATCCATCTATAAGGTAGACGCAGAAAATGCAGCACAGAATTGGCTGGTGCAGACAAGTGGCATGTATAACAAAATGGCCCACAATAACTTGCTCTTAATGTCTATTAAGAGTAGTTTACATGAGAAGTACTGTATAAACAAATTCATTAGTTTTTCAGGCATTGTCTCAGCAAGTCTGCAGGAGTCTGTGCCGGCACTACAATAGAGGGTAGTTGCATATCTTCTTTGCAAGTGCCTGTCATGCACCGTATGCAGGTCTGTGCTTCTGCATCTAATACAAAATCTGTGCTCTGCGTCACCTGTACCTCAGCATATGTCTAACCTTATGGTTTTTCATTTGCCCTCTTTATTCCCAAATGTCAGTATCTTTGCCATATGACTCATCTTAATTTTAATGATTTTACAATATAAATATGACCAGTGTAACAGGCTGAAAATGGGTAAGATACGCTCCATAATGAATTTTGAAACTTCTAAAAAATATATTATGAAATATAAAATAGTTTAAGATTTCATTCTCAGAAATATATTTGTGGGGCTTTCCAAAAGACTACTCAAAATAAAAACCATCATAATTAGTCATAATAGCTGGAAATACATGGTTGTAAGCTTTTAACTCATTATTCATGGTATGGTTAATAATATCCGTTGCCTTGACTAGGGAAAAAACAGTGAATAACATGGATTTTTTTATTAATTAAGAGTGAGTGTAATTTCACTCGATAGCGACACATATCAATGAAAAAAATTTAAGTGACTTATTAGCTCTATTCCAAATATTTAATTTCGCATGATTCGTAAAAAACTTACATAACATGATCTGATAATTTTTTTTACATTTCTTCCTATGCATGCCTCAAAAATATAAAAAGGTTCTTTTGTTTTTTTGTTTTATGACTATGTGTGTCTTTTCAAAACATTGTTTCCTATGAGCAGGTTCCAATGAATGAGTAGATTCGGTTAAATTTATTATTTTGGGTCGGGTCGAATTTTAATTATAGCCATAAATGATCTGTCAGATTTCAAAGTTGAATTTTTTAATACAAATAATCAACTCGTAATTTTTAATTTTGTACTTTTAAATGAAAATTTATTTATTTGTCACTATAAAACAGCGTCAACTTTCTCTATGAATGAGCTGTTTATCTGATCCTTCTTAGACTATACACATAATTAACTGAGCCCTCGAGAGGTGAAGTGAGCTAAGTAGTAAAACAGTTAAATTATCTATTGGACTTTTAAGTACAATCTAGTCTTTACTTGATGTTTTGATGGAATGAATATTTTTATTTTACGGAGATAACTCTAACGCAGTGTGTATTTAGTAGTCACTTCAATTTTGTGATACTTTAAGATTTGTAGAGTATTATAACGCATCCAACTCAATGTTTCCTAAAATACCACTCGACTTACTTCACCTCTCTGGGGCTCATTACTATAAATAAGAAATACATTTAGTTTATATAAAAACTATGGTGAACTTGGTAGAACTGACTTCAAATAGATATTATAGCAAAGTACTACAAAAATTTTCAAATTTGAAAAAAACAGCCCGTATAACAATTAAATTAGCCCACTGATAAAGTGTTAATCAAATTCGTTATGGGCACAACTTAAGTAGAACTCAAATGCTGCACCGCTCGGTGAGGACTAAGCATATTATCTACGGTGCCAAGAAATATAGATGACAGAATAGTATGGCGCTTGCAATATAGTTTCTCCGCAGGACTTCAAGCCGTGCCCGAGGTAAACCTGAAATTTGCCAGTGCATCTATTGCGTGACTATTGATGAAACATTTTGTGTATAAAATGATTTATTTATACAGCACCATTCATCATCCCCCAGTAGAGGTCTGCACGGGTCGAAATTTGATAAAATTACCTTATCTGATCCCAGCCAATTCGACTTGAATCTTAATACCACACTCGATACCGGAACTCGCCTGGTGCATAGATACGGCAGACAATGTTTCTTCAAGCACTAATATTATACCATCAGAATATGATAAAGTAAATAAAACAGCTTATTAAAATTATTCCCAAAATTTATTAAATATGAAAAAATGAACAAAAAGAAAATGAAATAAATGCTATATTTAATTACAATATTTATATAACAATATCCATAATGTAAATAATATGGTAGATAATATTTGGAACATTATGGCAATTTGTAACAATTATAAATACATCATATGGGCCCTTAAGAAATGAAGTGAGCCAAGTAGCAAAATGGTGATACTTTTCTACAATCACGTGTTTAGTTAGTGTTTTTGTGGATTGCATATTTATATTTTAGAACAAAAACACTATTGTAGTGTATATTAACTAAACTCACTTCACTTTTATGATATTTTAAGACAGTGCTCCGCAACCGCTGTGCCGCGACACACTAGTATGCCGTGGGGAGTTGCTAAGTGTGCCGCAGCGCATTACTAAAGTGAAGAAAAGATCAAATATTTTTTTCAAACAACGATCGAATCAGAGTAGCCTAGTTGTAGCAATATATATTACACAATTAAGAACATGTCTAATGTTATTTTAGCATATACCCATCAATGTTCCCGCTAAGGTGTGAGCGCGCACATTTCCCAAAATGTGCCCGCACACATTTTTCCATCCCCTCACAGGCCCCACACAGAAAAGATGTTTGTTTCACCAAATTTTATTTTTGCTTAATACTTTTATTAAGCTGACCAAATTTTCCACATTTTTCTTCCACATCTAGCATTAGTGAGTATATTCCTACATTTTTTACTTTGCTGAAAATTTACTGCTCAAAGAAGTTGATGGTCCGCACACAATATAAAAATTAGAGGGAACGTTGATACCCATACATATATGCATATTGAAAGTGGACTGCGGAAATCTAGAGAAAGTTTTGGTGTGCTGTGGGAGAGAAAAGATTTCAGAGTACTGCTTTAAAACATTTAGAATATTATAATGCATCCAACTCAACGTTTCCAAAAATATACCTAGGCGAACTTCACTTCTCAGGGGCTCATTTGTTTCCCGAGATAAATCAGGGAGTGTCCCTCACAGCAAAATAAGTGTAAATTCTAAGGTGAAAAATAGCCATCTTTAAAATTCAATTCTACAATAAATTTATTATCAACTCTTTTGGGGTAACCCTGGATTATTGATAATGAATTTATTTTAAAAAACCAAATTCATGGCTTGCATGAGAATATTATTGTTCAGAATAACCTCATTCTCAACTTGCGGCAAATATTGGGTATAGTGCAACAACCTGAGGCGTCTAATGTTTGCAATAGGCGACATTGAATCCGATTCATAATTCTATACAAATGCCCTTCCTTTTTTTACTTTCACCTACACCTGTGCTCTAAACTTCATTGAAGTCATAATAAAATTTTACATTATTTTTAAATACATATCATGCAACCAATTACTTAAAATAAGACCAATTTATATTCAACTGATTTTAACCTTTCTTATACTATGCTAAAAATCCACGTCCTTTGATGATATGTATTTTGTACAACATATGAATAAGCGATTTAAAAATAGTATTCATAAATATTGATTTTATTGCTTAATTTCAAGCAGAAATGGTTTTCAGTTTTTGTAATATTAGCGCTAAAAAGTGTATGAAAACAAAAAAAAGCATCGCAAATAGCCGCGGTACCACCGCTTAGAACGACTTATATTCTACTGAATGGTCGGTCGGCCGTGATTACAAAAAGTACACGCGTGCCGAAAGTTAATCAGTGGTTTCAAATCATATTTTTCGTTGAACAAAAAGGCAGAAAGCGTGTGAATACCAGAAATATGTATTTTCATAACTAAAATATATGTAAAAATCGATTGAGAACTACTGTAGACCGGTCACTCCAGACAGTCTTGACCAGGGGAAGTAAACGATACTACTGAAAAAGAACACATGGACACACATATAAAGTGCGATGGCAAACATTTCTGTATTGGTGAGTATATCCCCGATTTGTTGACAAATAATTTATTTCCCTTGCTCCAGATAAATAATAAATTATACATAACAAAAATTCTATATAATTCATAATTATATTACAGAGGAATACATCAATTCTGAGCACCGTATCTATTATATTTCTTATTCACATTATTTTAGTTGAATTGTAGTAAATACATATCAGAGGGAAGGAAAGGTTAAGAGAGAAGAACACGGGATACACAAAACCAATTAAATGAACGAACCTATCCCACAGGATAGACAGATTTGACTGTCTATATAAAATAACAATATAAAATGTTCAATATTTAAAACCACGTACAAGGAGGTTTTAACGTCTCCATTAACGACTTGCTGGCCCACTTGAACACAATTGATTAATCTTTTTTTTCTTTGTTTGTAAATAAATCAATAAAAATCAATGGATTTGACAAAAAAAATATTTCAAAGGGAAGGTCTGATTTCAAGCTGATTTCTCACGAATAAATATGACAATTTTAAGGTTATTTATGACCGTGTGTTGATGATAAGCAGTGGTGACTCCCCCATAGGGACTGCAAACATACAAATTTACATTTATAAAGCATTCATATTTAGTGAAAGAATTCATTGTTTTTTATGAATGAAGTTTACCCGAGTTTATTTAGGCAGGACCGGCAAGAGGTTAAGAAAAACTGATCAATACAAATACAGTGACGGAATATTCTTAAATCAGCTTATTCATCAATCAGCGGCGGTAAAATTACAACCGCACGTAACGGCACGGAAGTTACATGCAGGAAAAAATCGTTTTAAATTGTTAAAATAAAAAATGGACTTATAGTTTTAAGAAATGTAAGACTCTGAAGGTTTTGAAATGAGTCTATATTCCTAAGCTTGTTTCAGAGTAAGGATATAATATTGTTTACGGCGTAACCAGAGAGCTAGCATTTTGCCCAGTTTCTGTTACATGGTTTAAAATGTCCAGCTTCATGGCACTATCAACCGAAGCAGGGCCAGATTTACCAATAAGCTAAGTCAGCTAAAGCTTAGGGCCTCATAAGTATATAAAGTAAGCACATATCCCTAAAAGTTCTCATCAAAATTTTCAGGCACTGACAAAGAGGTATAAATTATTGCATTGCAAGGCCTGAACACCAAACTTTCATTCTTTTATCTAATATTTTATGACTTTTTACAATTCTCAGTACAGTGGAACCCCCAATTATACTACCCCGAATTATGCGCTGGCTTGAAATATTTGCCGCAAATCCCCCAATTGCACTGTCGCATTCCATTGTCGTTGCTACGAGACGATCGTCTGCACCGCGCACCGTCAAATGTTTGCTAGCGTCTGTGTATTCAACATGTGCCAGGCTATACACATATAGCACGCGACTACATTTGCGTGGGATTTTGGCGTGCTTTGCATTTAATCACTTGGTAACTAAATATTTCGTCAATTTTTTTTGCAAAACTAAGAGATCTAAGTTTTGCATTTTTTGCGGAAAAAACCAAATCCCTAATTTTGAACGAGATTCAAACCCCCAATTACACTACCCCGAATTACACTGTCCTGACTTTAGTGTAAATGGGGGTTTTACTGTACATAGTTGTAAAATATATAATTTATCACTTTTCAAATTATTGTTAAACTAAGGCATACGTCAGGGGTGGGCTGGAGAGGGCTCGAAGGGGCTCGAGCGAACCCTTGTTAAATTTTACTAAGGCAGGCGAGACCCTTGTTAATTTGAAAGAAAACAATATTTCCCCAACCTTTTTGGGCACGTGGCCTCTTTTGAGTCCCATATTTTTCTGTGGCCCCCATACTTGTTTTGTAATATTGAAGTGTAAGTTTTATAAGGAATTTTGGGATTTCCCAAAACGTAAATAAGTGAGACCTTTTTTTTATTTTAGCTCTTTCAAGAATTTGGAATCCAAAATTCTAGGAATTTATGGATTTACCAAAATGAACACCAGTTTCAATGACATTCCAGTTTCTAAAACCCAGCAATTTACTGAAAATGAAATACAATGAAAAAAAGATCAAATAGTACTCATGCGTATATTTAAGCTAATCCCAAAGATGTGTATAAACGGCTGTGATAGATTTTATCATAAAATAGCCTAGAGCCGCTCTTTGTCAAAGCGCATTAACTCAAATTTGAATGACCGATTTGACTGTGCTGCAAGATTCAAATATAATCCAATAAGTAGTGAGTAGCGTTGAATTGTTAACAGGTTGACTGCCACAGACGAGACATCTCGTCAAATTTTCCATGCCCAACACGCCAGAGACAAATTATCTCGTCAATACCTAATCAAATTATAGCCGGCGTGCTAGGTACAGACGTACTTTTTTCTACGGCAGCCAATAGGTATAAATATCAATCTGTAAGGTAATTTAATGTAGAAAATCCCACCATAATTAATAATATTATTTGCTTATATTTGTTTAGGACATAATGAAATCATACATGCATTGTATGATGAACAATTCAAAGATTCCGCTATGTTAAGACGTCCACCTAATCGAGTTCCAAAGATTGAATAGAATCGTCTACAGGTCTCGAAGGCACCTCATCTTCAGCAGACGGCTCTTCACTATCGTTCAGCAGCGACTGAATAATATTATCATACAGCCCGGTGAGCCTGTTACGAGCAGGAGGTTCCATTCCAAAGAACATGTAACCTAGTCTGGTCATATAATTTGCAAAGGAGGGATCTCTTGAGATGCTCGAACTGTATTTAGCTGAAAGTTCGCTGTATATCTCAATTTCCTTTCTGAAACCATCAACAACAAAATAACTCATGAATCACAAAAAAACAAACAAATTAAAACACGCTTAAGCATCATCGTTTAGGATAAGAACCTTAACAGCAGTTAATAGTGTAAGTGACACCATCGCCTTGATGGTAAACTAACTTTGTAATTTACTAAGATATGAGCATTTGAAATATTTTAGTCTTACTTTACACAGGTGTTTTAAATGATAACTTCTACATTTTATTCCAGTCTTTTCTCAATTAACAATAAAATTCGATATTTAATGGAGGTAAACAGTTCTAAGCTGCATGGATCTCTTTACAAACATATTAGAAATTAAAAAAAAACATTAAAAATAGTGTTTCTTTCTTTTATCCATGTCTGCTGCCAATATGGAGCACA
Source organism: Himalopsyche anomala (assembly GCA_031772345.1). NCBI lineage: Eukaryota > Metazoa > Arthropoda > Insecta > Trichoptera > Rhyacophilidae > Himalopsyche > Himalopsyche anomala. The sequence continues at coordinate 20,682,246 of CM062840.1, forward strand.
AGACCTCCGAACAGAGGTATCTTAACAGAAGTTTTTCTATCAGAACTGTTTGTTACCTAATTGCTCAACCTCTCTTTTTTCGAGAGAGTAGTAGGGATAGAAGGACAAGGCTAAAACAGGACTAGTGGTTATCTAATCGCTCTCGCTACGCCTAGTTATTATAGGATCGGAAAGGATGGGAAGAAATTTCAAGACATTACAAACACCCATGCTTCTAACAGAAATCGATCGAAAAGATGCTGTTTGTAAGTAATCGAACCCGTGAGATCCGGCACAGAAGCCCACAACGCTAACCGCTGCGCCATAGGACCCGGCAAAATATTTTATTTTTTATTTACCACCATTAAATTGAATGCTTAAAAATAATTTGGTCAATTAAAATTGTTTCTCAGTTCACCACCAAGACAATGATACTCTAAAGAGCATCACCAAGACATAAAACTACCGATGCTCTCAATATAAGATTGAGGTACCAAGCTCACAAACATATAACACAGTTTGAATGCATGACTTTCTGCGTTGTCCTGAATATGACTCTAAAAAACACTTGAGATTTTTTTCCGTTGAAGACACAACAACAGTGTAATTTGACAAATTTATCTAATATGTAAGTAAGTCCACATGAGCAGACAATATTTTATTAATGTGTGTTATATAATAAAAATGAACTTACTTTTCTATGCTATGTATCAAAAACCATAGTAAATTCATAAGTGGCGTGGAATAGGGTGGCTCTTTTTTAATTAACTTAGGATGACCGCTTGTATAGTGCATGAAAGTTTCTTTGGCAAGAGAAACTTTCTTCAGGCATAACAATTGAAACACAGCCTGTGCAATAAACATATCCATGTCTTCCTCGGGTCCTTTCACAGTGTGGAACTCAATCAGCATGTTGGCTAATGCCTTACTGTCTGACGAATAGAGAAAATGAAGTCGAGCGCATATGTAATTTTTTTGATTCCAATATATGTGGGCGATTTTCTGAAAATAATTAAAATAAATCATTTTAAATCGAGAATTGCAAATATGAAATTTGACTTTGAAAGCTTGTCATTTTGTTAAAAACGGCGCTTTAGGAGGGACTGACGCGCACACTATAGGACATAGGTCAACAAACTTTAGGATCTCACGGACCACTAAATTTTGAATCCCACAGACTACCTTTCAGAGTTTTAAAAGTATTAAATTATATTTGGAAAAAAATTATATGGCTATCTTACGAGATTGAGATGATTTCATGCATCGTTCAATCGTGTAAGTCATTTTTTTTTGGTAGTTTGCTGTGGATTTAGACCAGTGTTCCCCGACCGGTGGTCCACGGCCCAGTACTGGGCCGCAGAGACTTTCCGCCGGGCCGCAAACAGTATGCCAAATTTCAAGAAATTCGCCATACAAAAATATTGAATATAGAATTTTTTATCGCCTGCACGTTTTCTCGTATTTTTAGTTATTGTTAAATAAGAAGACATCAATAATGCGGCTCCGTTTCTTGGCCATTTTTATGCAGTTATATATTACTCACACTTAAAATCCGGCTTCAAATTTGTAAAGCTTAGTTTCTTGCGGATACTTATTCTGTTGTATTATTTTTTCTGTGTGCGACACGATGGTCGCTGGTTTTTTCAGAATCGACAGTCATAAATATTTGTTCTTCGATAGTGAACCCAGATGCAAAACCCTACCTAAATATACCAATAATTTCGAAATAAATAATTGTTTTCACTTTTAGGGTGTTCACTGTGAATACTCGGTGGAAAGGCATTATATTAATAAAATTACAATATTCCTTTGTACTTTATTCCACTTTACTTAAAAGGTCAGGACCTGTTTCGCCCATTGCGAGCATTGTCAACTGAAAACAGTTATTTAGTCCATTTGTAACAATATAAGATTAAAAAAATATTACATAAACAAAAACCATTTTTATTTCATTAGTGGTCTGCGATTTTTTTTTACTTTTTTTACCGATCCGCAGGTGTAAAAAGGTTGGGGAACACTGATTTAGACCATTTCTCTGGGAACCACTGGATTTCTTTCTCGGACCACCATTTTGCCATCCGCTACTATAGAAAGCCGCTCTTTAGTGGGGAGTGCTACAGGATAGTTTACTGTATTATGATTAAGGCACCATAGTACACAGAACGCAATGAATAATATGAAATAGTATTCCTAGTACGCCATTTATTTTTATTACCATCTTAGCAACGTGTTACTCGGCCTATGTTGACAAATTTAGTTAGATATAAACTTAACATATATCTGAAGTTTATATTTAGTTGAGGTTATAAAGAATAGCATACGGCCTTACGTGATGAAATGAGGGATCTCCTATTGAATTACTTCCCATAGACCATCTCGTGGCATTTGTTAAATACGTATCTCTCTCTGGAATTGTGGGATTCATTAAGGAAAACAGTTTTGTGACTCTCACAATCGTCTCCTCGGTGACTTCTGATTTTGACTTAAATAACACATCAACCATCAGAATACCTAAATCAGCACCACTCTCTTGCTGCTGATGCTCCAGCATCATTTGAGCCCCCTTTTCTAACATATCGATCAATTCCTTATGTTTATTTTGACCCAGTAATCTGAAAAATAACAGGACAATGTAAAAAAAAACGAGGAATTTATATACACCGATAAATAAATACATTATTTAAATTATTACCTAAAATAAAGGGTTCTGTACATTTGATGTGCTTCATAATATTTTCCTGAATTGATAGAAGCTTCCAACTTTCCAAGAATTCTTGTTATTCCTCTATCACTTGCCACCACCATTTTTGAGTTTTTGACACAAGTAATAGAGAATAAAATGATGACAAAAGAGTTTTAACCAGTGGTATGGTCATAGATGAAATTATATTTACTGAAAACTCGTATTTCGTTAATCATTATTTACAAATTTACATTTATGGCGTGGAACCTTTTTTCCGTTGAATTGAAAGTATTTACATACACATAAACAATTAAAATATTCATTCATGTGACAAATAGTTTTTACCATTAACATATTTTTTTTGTACATATTATTTTACATTTATTTTGATTATCATATTCCCGTGATTACCAAATTGAATAGTTCTATGTGTTGAAATACTTATTTTTAATTCTTTACCAAAAGTAATTGCATTAAATAGTTAACATAAATAGATTTATTGCAGATAATAGTTAGAAAAATCCAAAATGATTTATAAAAACACAGTTCAAAGATCTTTTCTTCCACAAAGTTATATCTTTGGTTTTATTTTTAACTTCGAATAATTCAGGTCATTTATTATCAGTACTAAAAACAGTGACAAACATAGAGTAAGTATCAAATTTAAGAAAGTAAAAAAATAACACCTGAAGGTTATGATAATTTTTGCCTTAAAAATTAGGTATTTGTAATAAAAAGAATAATGTATAAAGAAAAATAGTTTCCGGATAAATAAATAAACACCATTGGCTTTGATTGTATGAAAATTGGTTTTTTATCCATTTTAATGATTTGTGTTTGATGGTTGAATTTCCCGCCACAAGTGCCACTCATCAAATCCTACAAACGGAGTAAAGCTAGAGCGATCTGCTAGTCTTGATCTAGCTCTATTTACCACCCTTCTCTCTCCAAAAAAAAAAGACTTAAGCAATGAGCGAGTAACTCTCATGGAACATGTCTTGTTGATATAAACTCCATTTAAGCTCATTTACTCCATGTTAGATGAAGATGTGGTAAATAAAAACAATAAACTTGTTTGTTTTTAGCAACGTTCCTTAAGCTTTCTTACTGTATTTGAGGGTGTTTAAGGAAATTTCTAGTGATTCCCTTGATCTAAATTTTTAAAAATTCCAATTTTGTTTTACATGTTACATCAATATTCATTTATAATAAAGTGTTGAAATAGAGTTCTAATCAAGCGAAATGATTACTTTTTGTAGTTGTCGGAAATGTATTCTCGCAAGACAATGTACCTATATTAAAAGCAGTGCTTTTTTCTTTATGTAATGCGGTGGAACATCATTCTGGCACCTATTTTCTCTGCATTTTTGATGTTTCAAATCAATGTCCACAAAATTTTATTTTCATCTTGCTTTGAAATTTTTTATTTGTTTCCTTGGTCTGTCCCTTTTGAATGTAATGTACCAGATACCATAACACTCATGAATTAATTTTATAATACAAAACAACACCAGGTCTATAGACTTTCTATGTGACCAGAACCAAGGGTCTACTGCTTGGTTTAGTGCGGTATTTGTGGATTCCATCCGAAACAGTTTTGTCACTTTAGTTCATCACCTCGTCGGAGCACCTTTGATGGTCACTCAAAAACCCAATACGAATAGCATTTTTGTTTGAAGGCTGGGTGTTTGTGATATCTAAAATAATTCTAACCACCTTCTTATCCTAAAATGAACGGGGAAAAATTGCAAAATACTAGTCTTGTCCTAGCCTTACCCTTAGATTCTTACTCTCTTTGAAAAAAAATAAGTTGAATAACTGAGTAATTAGCAGTTCTCATTAAATACCATATCATGAGATACCTCCATTAGCAAGCTGTATGTATATCGACTTTGGAAAGGAAAAACGATGTAACCCTCAGTTTTTTCAATAATCACAATGTATTTTTTACAATAATGCAACTTGATGCACATTCTATCAAAAGGATGTAAGCAGGAAATGCCTAATTAGTTTCTAAATTTAGCTTTTAGTTTGAAAAAATTAAGGTTTGTCAAAATTGCTATCAGGATAAAATATGTACTTAAACAGTTTATCAGTCTCCATGTACTTCAAGGTTGTGTATATTTCATAAATTGCCTTTGGCCGAGATCATCTAAAAACATTTTTCGTGTCTCCTGTAAAATTTGGTATGCGCGGGTTACGTCCTTTTTCCTTTCCACAGTCAATATGTAAATTGGGAACGGACATGGATTAGAAAAAAGTTTGACAAGCGAATTCCGGTAACTTTTTGTTTAAAAAAAAGGCACTGGTTAAACGTATGTTTCTAATTAGTTTAACCATTACTTGTATCACCTACTATAGACATTCATGATTACCATTTCACTTCAATCTGGATATAAATTATGTTTGATTAATTTGTCAGTCTACTAGAATGTAGCTAGCACACCTTATAACAAGGATGGCAGACATACAGCACGCGTGCCCGATGTGGCACGCTCGAGAATTCGGATAGCACGCGAACGATTTCAAAGTTCAAAAAATTTAATTTTTATTAAATAATCTGTGAATTATTCATTTATCCCGTTTTATTAATTTTCAAATGTTTCTCAAGACAAACGTTTAAAAAAAAACATGTTTTTTCTATTTTGTTAAAATAATTACTGCTTGGGCACGCCACACAATCAAGAAATAATATTTGATTTTTGGCACGCAGACCCAAAAAGGTTCGCCATCCCTGCCTTATAACAAATGAAGAATGTAAAGGGATCGTAGATTGGTGACACTTCCACCTTATACTACATTACTAGTATTTTTTTAAAAAATGCTAGTGATTTCCCTTATTGTCCATTCATTCAAACATGGTATGCATAGATAATTTGCTTATAGGTGGTATATTTACCTGACTCGCCACACAGCGAGGGATTTAAAGATAGGCAATTATCCTAGCTTAAGAGTCAGCAGAATTTCAAGTGAGTAGAGCTAGGTTGTCTGGTAAATGGGATAGCAAAGATATGAGTCGTAGATATGAATTATATATAGATTTTTGGGTAAAACAAAGAAATCATAAAAAAACACCAGACGAAAGGGAAATTGGAGCTCGGCTCCACCAGCCCCAGAATTTGATGTATAGATATCAATAAAAAAAAGCAGGACAACTTTCAACAAGAGTTGCAGATGCCTCGGTTGACAACTGTCCTATTTAATCTCAACATTATTTTTCAGAATAGCATAAATTCATATATTTATCTTTGTTAAGTTATAAATCAAGGCTTTATCCAACAATCTCAAATTTCTCATATACTGTCAACTTGTTTCTCCTGCCAGTAGTGACTTATTTGTTCCTAATGTGCATCAACACTATCATATATTTGATTGCATATTACTGAAATAACAAGTGAAAGGTAGACATTATCAAAGGCATCTTTGCCCAAAAACAATGAATTGATGGAGTCATTGCTATCTTTTATATTCCTTGGTGAATATATGTGTACAAAACAGATCTTGGTTAAATAAAATAAAAAACAGAATCTCGGCCAAAATATTTATTGTTGAAAATAAGCAGGAATGAATATATTGAATAGTTTTGATATACCAAAGCTTGAAGCTATGTTTATGTATTTTTCTAGCAAATAAATTAGATCAAATCAACAATATTGTTGTAAATTTCAACCGCCGCGAAGACGCAGGACCAAATGAAGAGTAGACTCCTTCTGGATGTTGTAATCAGACAGAGTGCGGCCATCTTCTAACTGTTTGCCAGCAAAGATGAGGCGTTGTTGATCTGGAGGGATACCTTCCTTATCTTGAATTTTAGCTTTAACATTTTCAATGGTGTCGGAAGGCTCTACTTCTAAAGTAATGGTCTTCCCTGTGAGGGTCTTAACAAAAATCTGCATACCCCCTCGCAGACGAAGGACGAGATGAAGGGTAGATTCTTTTTGAATGTTATAGTCAGAGAGTGTGCGTCCATCTTCCAACTGCTTGCCGGCAAAGATAAGTCGCTGCTGATCTGGGGGGATACCTTCTTTATCCTGAATTTTGGCTTTCACATTTTCAATTGTGTCAGAAGGTTCTACTTCCAGGGTGATAGTTTTACCAGTAAGAGTTTTTACGAAGATTTGCATACCGCCCCGAAGACGAAGGACAAGATGTAGTGTGGATTCTTTCTGGATATTGTAGTCGGAAAGGGTGCGTCCATCTTCAAGTTGCTTGCCAGCAAAGATGAGACGCTGTTGATCTGGGGGAATACCTTCTTTATCTTGGATTTTGGCCTTTACATTTTCAATGGTGTCGGAAGGTTCTACTTCTAAAGTAATGGTCTTTCCTGTGAGGGTTTTAACGAATATCTGCATACCACCTCTCAGACGTAAGACTAAATGCAAAGTAGATTCCTTTTGAATATTGTAATCAGATAGGGTGCGTCCGTCTTCCAGCTGTTTACCTGCAAAGATCAAACGTTGCTGGTCTGGAGGAATACCCTCTTTGTCTTGGATTTTGGCTTTAACATTTTCAATTGTATCGGAGGGCTCTACTTCCAGTGTGATAGTTTTACCAGTGAGAGTTTTGACGAAAATTTGCATACCACCTCGGAGACGAAGGACGAGATGAAGCGTAGATTCCTTCTGGATATTATAGTCAGAAAGGGTGCGTCCGTCTTCAAGTTGCTTGCCAGCAAAGATAAGACGCTGTTGATCTGGTGGAATACCTTCCTTGTCTTGAATCTTGGCTTTTACATTTTCAATTGAATCTGACGGCTCAACTTCCAGAGTGATGGTCTTGCCAGTTAAGGTTTTGACGAAGATCTGCATACCTCCACGCAAGCGGAGAACAAGATGGAGGGTGGATTCTTTCTGGATGTTGTAATCTGAGAGAGTGCGGCCGTCTTCCAATTGCTTGCCGGCAAAGATAAGTCGCTGTTGGTCTGGAGGAATACCTTCCTTGTCTTGAATCTTGGCTTTTACATTTTCAATTGAATCTGACGGCTCAACTTCCAGGGTGATGGTTTTGCCAGTTAAGGTTTTGACGAAGATTTGCATACCTCCACGCAAGCGGAGAACAAGATGGAGTGTGGACTCTTTTTGGATGTTGTAATCTGAGAGGGTGCGTCCATCTTCCAATTGTTTACCAGCGAAAATCAAACGTTGTTGATCTGGAGGGATACCTTCTTTATCCTGGATTTTAGCTTTAACGTTTTCAATTGTGTCTGAAGGTTCAACTTCCAGGGTGATCGTCTTGCCAGTCAAGGTCTTCACAAAGATTTGCATACCACCACGCAGACGAAGTACAAGATGGAGAGTAGATTCTTTTTGGATGTTATAGTCTGAAAGGGTGCGTCCATCTTCAAGTTGTTTGCCGGCGAAGATGAGGCGCTGTTGATCTGGAGGAATACCCTCTTTGTCTTGGATTTTAGCTTTTACATTCTCAATGGTATCAGAAGGTTCAACTTCCAGGGTTATAGTTTTACCAGTGAGAGTTTTGACGAAAATTTGCATACCACCTCGGAGACGAAGGACGAGATGAAGCGTAGATTCCTTCTGGATATTATAGTCAGAAAGGGTGCGTCCGTCTTCAAGTTGCTTGCCAGCAAAGATAAGACGCTGTTGATCTGGTGGAATACCTTCCTTGTCTTGAATCTTGGCTTTTACGTTTTCAATTGAATCTGATGGTTCAACTTCCAGAGTGATTGTCTTGCCAGTTAAGGTTTTGACAAAGATCTGCATACCTCCACGCAAGCGGAGAACAAGATGGAGAGTTGATTCTTTCTGGATATTGTAGTCTGAGAGCGTGCGTCCATCTTCCAACTGCTTACCAGCGAAAATCAAACGTTGTTGATCTGGAGGAATACCTTCCTTGTCTTGAATCTTGGCCTTTACGTTTTCAATTGAATCCGATGGCTCAACTTCCAAAGTGATTGTCTTGCCGGTTAAGGTTTTGACAAAGATCTGCATACCTCCACGCAAGCGGAGAACAAGATGGAGGGTGGATTCTTTCTGGATGTTGTAATCTGAGAGAGTGCGGCCGTCTTCCAACTGTTTACCAGCGAAAATCAAGCGCTGCTGGTCTGGGGGAATACCTTCTTTGTCTTGAATTTTGGCCTTGACATTTTCAATCGTATCTGAAGGTTCAACTTCTAAGGTGATCGTTTTCCCTGTGAGAGTTTTAACGAAGATCTGCATACCACCACGCAGACGAAGAACAAGATGGAGGGTAGATTCTTTTTGGATGTTATAGTCTGAGAGGGTGCGTCCATCTTCAAGCTGCTTGCCAGCAAAGATGAGGCGCTGTTGATCTGGAGGAATACCCTCTTTGTCTTGGATTTTAGCTTTTACGTTCTCAATGGTATCAGAAGGTTCAACTTCCAGGGTTATAGTTTTTCCTGTGAGGGTTTTAACGAAAATCTGCATACCACCTCTCAGACGCAAGACCAAATGCAGAGTAGATTCCTTCTGAATATTGTAATCAGAAAGGGTGCGCCCATCTTCCAACTGTTTACCTGCGAAGATCAAACGTTGCTGATCTGGAGGAATACCTTCTTTGTCTTGGATTTTGGCTTTGACGTTTTCAATTGAATCTGAAGGCTCAACTTCCAGGGTGATGGTTTTGCCAGTTAAGGTTTTAACGAAGATTTGCATACCTCCACGCAAGCGGAGAACAAGATGAAGTGTGGACTCTTTTTGGATGTTGTAATCTGAAAGCGTGCGTCCATCTTCCAATTGCTTGCCGGCAAAGATAAGTCGCTGTTGATCTGGGGGGATACCTTCTTTATCTTGGATTTTGGCTTTGACGTTTTCAATTGTGTCTGAAGGTTCAACTTCTAGGGTGATTGTCTTGCCAGTCAAGGTCTTGACGAAGATCTGCATACCACCACGCAGGCGGAGTACAAGATGAAGGGTAGATTCCTTCTGGATATTGTAGTCAGAAAGGGTACGCCCATCTTCAAGCTGCTTGCCGGCGAAGATGAGGCGCTGTTGATCTGGAGGAATACCCTCTTTGTCTTGGATTTTAGCTTTTACATTTTCAATAGTATCAGACGGCTCCACCTCTAAGGTGATGGTCTTGCCAGTCAAAGTCTTCACGAAGATCTGCATGATTATTCTGGAAAAATAGAAAATACTGTTAATACAACTGTTTTTAAAAAAAAACCTATGAAAGTTGTGCGTGGTGATTTAATTTATTTTTAAATTCAAAGTCAAGTAACAAAAATAAACATCACAATTAAAAATAGCCAGTTTGAAATCAAAATAACAAATAGCCTTGGTTTTTTTTATACATTAGAAAAGCAGGAAACCGTTTCATGAAAACAAAAAACAAACTTTAGAAGCACTCAATTAAATAACAAAAACGTGGTTATCAATTTAAAAATGCTTTAAAATTTAATTTTAAAAATGGGGTAAATATAAGGTTTACTTTAAATTACAGTTTCAATCTAATCTTGCCATCTATAAAATAATCTTTTTCAATAAGCTAAAATATACTTAAATATTGTAGCATATGATTAGGCCCCATTACTACAAATATTCTATATAAGCGAAAATAATTATTAAATAAACAAACCAAAGATGATAAAACGAAAAGTAATAAAGTAATATGCAAGGCGTCGAATACTAACAATTTATGACTAACTTGATTAAATAAAACAAAGGAAGGCAGTATTATAAAATTACTGTAAGCAGTTGTGAAATAAAAGAGTCAGCGTTATTCAAATGTGGTTTCGAGAACGTTCCAGGAAGCAACGAAATCCGAGAGAAACGTATTCAATTACGACGTTACGTGTGGCTGCCGCAACACAGCCCGTGAAGTCGTCCTCCATTTTGTTACGTTGGAAGAGTCCAATATTATTTACGCAGGGCGAAAACCAACCAAAGGCGATAATACGGAAAATTATTCCAAATTATCATAATTTCGAACACAGAAAAGCTGAATGTTTCACATTCGATAATGAAGTGACGAATTGCAATAAATAGCCCCTACGTGTCAAGTTGTGACGTCAAGAAGACGCGTTATTACTTTTAGAAAGCTAAACAAAATAGAATAAGTAGATATTTTCGAATTTATTTAAAGCTTACAATATTACTTACTGTAGATCGCAATGCAGTCAGATGATGCATAGTAGAAAAATATTAACCAATAGCATTTTGTAATAATTAAATATTACTATAAATCGACACGTATGTTTGAGTTATTAGTTCCGAAATAATAATTCTGTTGGAATACTAGAAATTGAAATGCATATGCTCACAAAGAACAGAATGGAAAAATAAGACAAAGGACGCTATCAAGATGGAGTCGAAGTTCCGAGGGCGAGGTCCACAGGTGAAACTAATAAACCTAAAAGAAACAGCAGTAGCGTCGATAAATACAATAATGGACTAAAAAATCTGTACCAACCTTTATGTCTCCAAATTCTTCAATAAATTGCAGTAATTCACTTTTCCAAAGATAAGAACTCGTTGCTCAGCGTTAATAAAATATTATATTCACAATTCGTACCAATGCGCTGCCACCGAAGTTCCACTTTGAATGAAACGAAATTGTTCCAAGCTCTGTATTCAAGCAAAAATTATAAACACGACCGTTGGAGGGGGTAACAGTTCTATTTCAATACAGAAGACTAAAATAGCGTGTCTCGTTCTGAAGCGTTTGAATTTGTGAAACAGCGCTATTTTTCACTGGTATGGGTTTTGCTATCATGAACACAAAGAAGAGACTAGAATAATATAATCAATATGACGTTCTAGAAAATTATTACTCAGATTTTCAACAATATTTGCAACAATAAAAATCTTTGATAAAAAAACAACATTTAAATTAATGATAAAATAACATATTAGATTTCATATCATAAAGATACATAATATGAATTTGAAGTTAGTAAAAGCTTTCAACTTGATCGAATACCTCTGATTTTACAATAATATTTATGTTATGATTTATAATAACATGACGAAATGTTTAATATTGAATATTTGGCTTTCGAATGCGATTTTGAAATTATTTTTTCTCTCATAATTTAATTCGATCTATTATTCTAAGTATAGTAATATTTATTTAGTGCGTAGGTAAATACGCATATGCTAGAGATCATTTTTATTTTCGTCAGCTGTTTCGTTGAACTATGACGTCTATAGTCAAGGAACAGCTGCTTTGTTCGATCTCGTACACGTTTTGTCGACTCATTCAGTGCTAATGCGCCATTTTTCTTTTATGAGGAAATTAAAATTTTCTCGAAATATGTAGGTACTTCAGTCGTATGTCGTCTTATTTAAGCATGCCATCTGGCATTACCCAAAAAATATCATCAGGCTATTTCCGTAGGTTATAATATATTATACCTTTATAATATATAGTTTTCCAACCTTATTCGGAATAACGCCTTCCCTTCGATAAATTTAGAAAAAGGCAGCCATTCATTCTATCATTGATGATTTGGATTACTTGCAATGCTAAGGATATAAGTAAGTGAATAATTTCGATTATGATGATCATTAGCCTGGCCTGACTTCCATTACAGACACGTTAATAAAATGATTTTTCAGTTGATACATGAATTCACGTTAGAAGACATGTAATATGCCTGTAATTCTCTACCTTCTATCCGACAATTAAAGCAATAAGCCAACCACTAGTTTAGCCCTACCCGTGCATCCTTACTTTCTTTAGAGGTACTTAATTTTGCATAAACTTTTTTTTTGATTCTGAGTTCTGAGTCGAACAATGATGACTTACAAAAATTCCTCTATCAAAAGCAAAAATACCCCTCTTTTATTCTGTAAAATTAAAAAATGATAATAATCCGTTGTCATTAAATATCCATTTTTATGAAGTATACATACATTGTACTTACTTATTGGAAAATTAGAAACAAGATGATAAAATACTCTTATTCGATTGGGCTCCTAAAGTTTCGAGTTATCCCACATGTATTAGGACACCACTGCAAGCAATAAAAAGTTTCTTCAATTGTTACTTATATCATTGGTCATATAATTTGCATTGTCTGTATAATCAATGAAACAATATTAAAGATGCGGTAGCTTAAGAAATATCAGTATTTTACCAATAAAATTATATAAAAAGATAAAAAAAATGCATCAAAATAAAAGTCTTCTCGCTAGATTTGTTCTTAAATTCAGATTATTAAAATGATTCTTTCTTATATTTTTGAGGCGATAAACACTGACATGATATTAATTAGGAAGAATACAGAATTTTAAACAAGTTTATAGTCTCGAGTTGTTATTCTTAATAAGTTTCTGTTGAGCAGTTATTCCACAGCTGGTTCTATATATGTCTCTGAAAGCTGGAATCATAAAATATTCACTATAATTTATTTCCCCTTAAACCCATCAACGCTTTCCAATCTATTCATTTTATTATGTAAGCATTCAATGGTGTAGCAAACATTAAGAGTATCTACATTTTTAATATGTTAAGCATTTATCTACAATATGATATATAAATGTACAGTTTCTGTGAGTTGAAGTCAGTATTGTTAAAAAATAAACCTAATATTTCAATGCTTATTTTTGTCATATTTCTCTAACTCTATTATCTACATCAGATTATGCATTCATATGTTTTCTGCAGCGAAAATCAAATAATGAAGAGTGAACTTTGACATTTAGACAAATAACCTTGTTACTCATATTACAATGTCACTGTGAAGGACAAACTAGTAAATAATTGAATTAACTATTAAATTGCCTTTTGCCACTTTAATAGCTTTTTCTTTAACATGATGTCTTCTCACTCCAATTAGGTACATACCAGATTTAAATATAAGAATATGTTTTTATGTGATTATGATAATATTATCATTAACAGCTATCACATATTAAATTTAGGTGAAAGTTCCAATATTTTTGACCAATTATTGTAATAGGCACATAGAAAACAAGTGATTTAATATTACTAATTTATAGGTAGGTAAAAAAGATAAATATTGATTCATTGAAAAAATAATAACTTCATATGATAATTCTAGCCAAATTGACACTTAACAATATAATAAAAATAATAAAAGATTTTTATAATAATGCCATTCCACCAAGTATTGGACAGTGAACACCTTAAAAGTGACTTAACAATATGTTTAATTTTCTCTTGACATAACTTGATTTATTCTTGATTTCTCATGCACACATGTTCACAATTTTGCGTTTTTTGGTTGAACAGAGAAATAGTTAAAATAATAAAAAAACAAACAATCTTTTAAAAAGTTTATTCATAAAATGTACATCAATAATATTATCAAGTTCCTGGGCTTTAAAAACCTTACAAAGAAGTCTCAAATACAATAAAATATCAATGAAAACACAAAAACTATGTGACTAGATTGTTATATTTGGTGTTCTCAATAAAGGATTTTCTTAAATTATATTAATTATTAAAAAACACAAAAATGAGCCCTGGAAAATACTAAAAATACTGAATAATAAATTCATTTCACTAAAGATTGGGTCATGTTAAGTTAGGTTGGATTGATGTAGTGGTTTTAAGAGTTATTGAAAATATACTTTTTATACACAAATAAAATCAATAATACTAATCGGCTTTTAGAGCTGGGTGTATTATTCAAAGAATCATTTTATAAATTTATTAAAATATTACATTATAACTGTGAAACTATAAAGACATTATTTAAAAATTCTTGATGAGGATGATAACATTAAAATTATAAATTATTCTATTTTGCTTCTTTCAAAGATTATTTTATTTTAAAATCAATGCTCACATTTTTTTTCTATGTTATTCGTTACTTAGAAATAATTGAGACAGATTTTAGTACTTGTAAGTTATTACAAAATCAGATTTTTGCAAAAAAATTATAAACAGCTTTGTGGTATTTACGTGTGTTATTATGTGCAAAAAAGGCGTGGATTAATGATCTATGCACATAAAATAATTAAAAACGAAACATCATTTTTAAGCCGTCTACCGTAAAAAGAAAAAGAAATCTTTATGATAAAATGTATTTTGGTATTGCTTTAAAAATATGTCGATGTTAGGGACAGACTTAAATCGCACTGTTTTTTGTCTCTCCTGTAAAGTTTTGAAAAAGACATCCGATTTTGAAAATGCAATGAAAATATGCATTAATAATGCATATAATATGTGGATTAGTGTAGTTTTTTTTTTTTGGGGAAAAGTAGGACTAATTCAATTTTTTTCAGAGACTACATGTACAAATGTCATATATGGTAACAGACTGACAACCAGGCTGAATTCAAAAACTATTGCACACAAATATTATATTATGGCAAGAAAGTTATGTTTAACTTAACATGGGTAAGAAAAGGAGCTATGATACTTTATTTTTTAATTTGAAAATAAATGGATGATGTCATCAGGTGCTTATTCCATAATAATCGTCAAAGTGTAAATTTTTGATAATCAAATAAAATATTTGAATTTTCAACAAATTTGTTCTTGGTTAGTGGAATTGTAAGATACTTTGTTATCACTTAAACATATCACTAATGGAAATGTCCAATACAGAAAAATACACAAAAAACACTTTAATCTTAATTTTTCTTCATAACAACTTTATTTACTTGTGTCTTCAATTGAAAGATGCATGCATTTGAATAAATTTAATAGTATTGCTGGTTATACCAGTTATAAATTTTCAGGTCATGAACATGGCAGTAAAAATTACTGCTCGCGCCCAATGGGAATGTTCTCATAATAACATTGAAAGGGAAGAATTACTGAAGTAATCTACTGGTAGTAAATACGATTGACTACATCAATTTGTTTATATATTTAATTTAATTTAACTGCAGTGTAATGCAACAAGATTTTAAATCATAACAAGCCCAGTAAAAAATATAATCAACAATAATGAATGGAAAATAATTACAGAAATTCAATTCTATTGAAAATTATTTTTATGGTCATCCATAAATGAGAATTTTGTGTGTTCTTTTGAATACCCTTCTATTGCCACATTTCAATACAAAAACGTTTATGCCCTTTGATAATTAATGTTACAATTTTTTAACACCCCCCCTACTCATATCATTTAATGTAATAATGTTTATAAACAGACAATTTTCTACAAAACAGCCTATGCTCTTCTTCATAAAAGAATTTATATTATTTAAAATTCAATGGTGTTGTGTTATATTATATGAACAACCACTTAAAAAAAAAATGTAATAAAACCTATGTAAATAATTAAATGAAAATGAAATTTATTTATCCACAAGGAATATTGTATCACAATACTTACTTAAGCAATTAAAGATAAACTGATATTGACAGTGCATTAAAAGTATTCATTGGTTGTGTAGTATATTTGCATTGATTCAAATATTTTTACTGGATTCATTTTTATGCATTTATTACTCAAGAGCTCTTATTTTTAAACATTATCTAATTGACACACAAAAATTCATCATAGATTTAAACAAAAATATTATTTCTAGCTTTATCTTTTAAAAATCAGCAGAACTAAAGCTTACTGATATAAAATTAGTAAATGTGTTAAACTGACGGTTGAGAATGTACTAATTCACACAACCAGTAAAATTATATATTTATATATTACGAATAAACTATACAAAGATTCCACTGAATCCTTCAAAAATATTCCGGCATTCTGTTTTGTTCAGAAAGAAAGCAAAACGGTACATATATAAGAATTGATATATGTAATCTCGTAAGCAGATATATTGAGGTTAGGTATTTTGGTTTTTTTGAATGCAAATTCATCAAATTATGTTATATTTATTGATTATTTGGATGGATTAGCAATTTGAATATTTAAAACAAAAACATTCCTTGATATATTACCAGTGCAATCAGACTTTGATAAAATATTTTGTGTTTTTAGCAATATAACATTGATCGAAATAAAACATTCAAAGCGTGTTCATAATTTTACTCAATATTAATTGGAGTAACTTTAATTATGGATGGAAGGCTAACTATCTAATTTACAAACTTATTTTAAAACTAAATTTAATAATTATACATATAAATCACTCACATTTCGTAATCATAAATTATTTTCCTCTTTATTGTAATTATCAGAGCATTTGATTTATTAAAAAATACTGTAATGTCAATGGAAGTATGCGGTTGATACATACATACATATTGTGAAATGGAGATTAGTTTACCTTAAAAAAAAGACCTGCATTAACAGTCTCTTATAAACGATTCAGTTCAGATGTTTCATTAGTCTCCTTTTAGTTGTACCTTACAAATAACATTGTAAAAAGAATTATAGTATTGCTTAAATTCAAGCAACACTCAATATCCACGGCTTTCATATATTTACAGTAAAGGTAAAAATGCTTTACAACATACTACATTGTGTAAAAAAACGATAAAAATGAATGAAATGTCGCTAATAAGAATGAAACTCTGAAAGAAATTTAATTACGATTAGGAAAATGTTTAATTAGCATATATGGGAATTAGAGAAACCGACAATTAATGAAAATAATATCGGTATATTTTTGGGGAGAAAAAGAGTAGAATGTTGCAAAGCATATTTAGTACACAAGATACCAACTAAAATTTTTTTTGAAAAGTTATCCTGATTTATTGATATTCCACTTCTTCCAAAAATAAAGATGTTAAAGCCTGTTTTTACTAAAAGTCTTGTAAACTATTTCTTAGGAATCGTTTCATTGACTTACAGATTGATTGATAAAACTTTATTTTGAATTTCTTATTACGCTGTATATTGTCACCTATCTAACAGAAGTTGGTAACAAAATTGAGTTAAGAATACAAAAAGATTCTTTGATATAAATTCTTCATCTGGAATAAATCAGTTGGTGTATTGATTATACCAATTTGCCAATAAAAACATTTAAATCCTTGGAATCGTATCTGTCCATTAATTTTAAACTCTTATTTGTGTCAGATTGACATTATTGCATCTGTAATTTGATATTATAATTATATATGTAACATAAAATATTGATACTAGAGGCTTTATCCTGAAAGTTGAAATTTAATAAAAAAAACACAAAATGTAGACAAAAAAAAACAACTGAAATGTATCGAGTGCTTGAAATAAAGTAAAATCTATTGTCTAATAATTAATATATCGCATTTATATTCTATTGTATTCTGGACTATAAAACAGTGACAATTTCATCCTGCGGTCTAAAGCTTTGTAACAAGAAGTCATCATCCAGCCAGAGATTATCCTGGGTGACTTCATGCCGACTCTGCCAAGCGTCTGCATGCTGTACACTGCCCCTTGCCGAGAGAGACTCGTCAGGAAACTCCCACTGTTGACTCCAGTCTGGTTTAAATGAAAAATCATTAAATGCCAGGCTGTCTTGCAGCCCAATGGACTCTTCGTAAGCAGGCGGTTTCAGTGTCGACATGGGCGTGGATTGGGCGGTCGTACCGCTTTTGGATTGATGAGGCTTTTGTGGTGCCTGCAGAAAATGTATGAGTTGAGCCACTTGAGCTTGTGGTGGAGGATTCGCTAGCGTTGTTCGCTCCAATAATCTGTAAAGAATTGATAAGGCTCTCTGTATAACTCGTAAGAAAATACTTTTTTATTTTAATAATTATATATTTATATAATTTGTTAGCTTATATAGCTGTGTAGTAAGACTTCTATTCAGTGATCAACATATCCTAGGTTTAAATGCAGGATAGGTAAAATATCAAATGTTGATTCTTTAAATTTATCATTTGGTGTTTGCTGAAGGGTTTGTGATATCGTTTTGCTTTTTAAAATGTTTGTAAATATCTAAGCCACTAAGTTTTCTAAGAAGAGAGGAATATGTTGTGTGTACTTTTGTTACTCACAAGTTGATGACAGACATTTTTGAGGTTATGAGACTGTGGGAAAGCTTTGAAAACAGAAAAATCACTCATACTCTGCGGGTGTAAAAGGATTTTAATTAAGGTAGATTCGAGGATTTTATATATCGTTGTCTGAGAGCTGTACTGGGACTTCTCAAAAATCTAGTATTGAGATGCTATGCAATGTTGTACTATGTTTTAAGACGTGTTCAAGAGGTAAATCTAAAATGAAAAAAGATTTTCCTCTTTAAAAGAGATATCCCGATGCAGCACTAACATTATAATAATATAAGTAAATAAGCTTATAAATATATAAGATGCTCTACCCTCCACAGATTTATTATTTATGTATGCAGTGAGTTATTTCCTTGTCCACACTAGATCAACATTAATGTCCTTCCCTACCTTAATTTTATAGAATGATCAATAATAAAGAGATTAGGAATAATGACTACATTGTAGATAATCTTTGTTATCATGCAAACATCCAATTTTAGTTACTTAACAACTGATATAATAAAATTATCAATTATTTTATTTTATCTTCAGCTGTTTATATGCATATTCATGATGATTTTTGAAATAAAATAAAAGCATATATTTCACCATCAAATTGACAGTATTAGTCAAGTATAAGATCATACCTATCAGCCCAACTGGCCAGTCTTGGCCAATCCGGTGGTATTACTGGAACGTCTCTTCTATTAAGCAGCATCAGGAGTTTCGCCAGATCGCTGAGTGACCGCCTAAAATTCATATTAGACAATGTGAGTTATCAGAAGACTGCAAAAATGTGTTGGTCCAGATATCCTTGAGAGTTGTTTATAGAATTATATTAATAGTGATATGTCAAATAATTATAGTTTATATAATAAATCTATTGTTCAGAAATCAAATCAGATGTGATGAAATTATATTTATTCATTGTTAAACATAGATTTTAAATACAATACATAGTACTAATAGTTTTTGATGTAATATCTTAAAACAACAATTATCAATTTATTTGTGTCGACACGTTGGCGTCACAGACTGATACTTGATGTGTCAATTATATCCACAAAAGAACAATGGTACCTAGTATGATTTCTAAGTAGCTGAGCATATTTTTTGGTTGTCATGATGAATAAGTGAATTTACTTTCAAAGAAAAATGGCTTCAGGAGGTTCTTGTCATCCAAGGAAAAGTGATACTGAAAGAATACCTCTTTAAGCATAAAAAGAAGATAAAAACTAAGTATATGGTAAATTATCTACAATACAACCAAATCTCTCGTTGTTTTTGAAACTTTTAAACATTACTTATTAAATTTATAAGATTTGCAAATCCTTCTTCAGTAAATAGTGTAATTATTTAGATATTTGCATAGTTACATCACCATATGACATATCATTACATGATAGCTACTCGGGAGCAACCTCTTGTACATTGGGTATCTCACTAATTAAGACACTGGTAATTGAGCGAGCCAACGTTCAAAAGAAAAGGAATGAAACAATATTTACCCGCAAATGACGGCAGCATCTGTATTTCCAGCATTGTGCATTTCTCTAACTTGTCTCCTCACATTATTTAATATTGCCAGGAATGTATAAGCATGAGGCTAAAATGTATAAAAATAACATAACATTCAAGTAAATTTGATTTTCTAAATACAAAATAGATTCTCGTTAATTGGACTAAAATTAAATTGAAGCAGTCTTGCTTAAAGACGGAAAAATAGCAACAACTGTTGCTTGCTTATTGATGTTTTATATTCATAAATGATATGCTTAAAATAATTGAAATATTAATATCATTATAGTGGCATTATAAATAGTTACATTTTAAACAAATAGTCAAGTGAGTGTTTGGCTTCATAGTTTCTGAGTGATTATTTTTATTTGACACTTAGAAAGACCAAATAACCATATTACTATTATTGTATTTAATAAAACCCTATATGTATCTTAAATTATTTCCATTGTTTTTTTTTACAATTTCAATCAACCAAAGAATAGTTGAGCTTATTTCCTTAATTTATCAAAGCTGAAAATTCTCAGATAACAAATGTTTCTCTATTTTCTGTCTGGAAGAGCTAGAAGAGACAAATGATAAATCTGGTGCAAATCTTAAGTTATTTTCATACTGGTCAGTTGATACAAGAAAGAAAATATATTTAGACAGTTCTATTCCAATTATATCATTTATTTCTTTACATATAATTAATTTAATTTATAAACAGTTTGTCAAACATATTTAAATTATTACACATTCCACTCTACACTCTAAAAAGATCATCACCTCTTACGTTGCCCAGTTGAAAAATGCACGGCCGGTGAGCCCCTTGTTAATTTATAAGAAAACAATATTTTCAGATCAAACTAGTATATAAATGCAATTTTTGACTTATAAATAATCTAAGATAGCTTCAGTATATACAGTAGTACATTTTTAGCCATTTAAATTGATAAGTTTACGGTAAATTGAATATTTTTACATGTTATAAGTGTATTAAGTAACAATCGATAGCTTATTAATATATTACATATAAATTTGCATACGAGTATTAGGCAAATTCACTCCTTCCCCAGATCACCGTGAATTGCTTTGAGACTAAGCGAGCCCCTTGTTATTGCCAGCCTATCGCTGGATATAATTAGAATATAATTTAACAATGATAACATAAAAGTAGAGAATCGGGTTATTCAAAAATTCATTTATATATCGAATATGCAGTGATGTGAAGTGAGTATATGGGATCCAATGCTTGATTCTGTATATAAAAGGTATCAAAAAGATAAATAGATAATGTTTTGTTTACCCTATATCTGTCAAGGTCTTTGTGAAAGTTTTTTAAAGCTTTTGTGCTCTGCTTCGGCAAACTATCCCTTCTCTTTTTCCGAAAACGAACACATAGTAGCCCACTAACCGCCAGGATTATGCAGAGAACTAAGCCAATAACAGCTCCAATGATAATCTGGAAAAGTAGAAATCAAATCAACACTTAGCTCTCTTATGCCGAAATAAATATATTTCCAAACTCTTTTTTACAATGGATTCAAGGGAATATAAATTTGAATATGGTAAGCCTCATAATTGATAAGTTCCATAAACAGTGAACCTTCAAAAGGAGATAGATGAGTGGATGAAAGATTTAAAACTCATTAGGTAATATATTTTTAAAGAAAAACTTATTAACCCATCAATAGTATGTTGTTAAATCATTCCTGCTGGTACGACGTATTAACAATTTGTTTAAGCTTGTTGAAACTAGATTATTTACTTAACTTCATATTCTTATTACTATTATGATGAACTTGCTGAGTTCACTCTTTGTAACGACAACTATGTTGGTATTTGATGGAGCCATTTGTGAGAGACATTTTTGTTGTGAGTTATATTAATTCCCAATGGCATTAATGCGACCAGTTAGCCATGTGCTCAGTGGCTGTGTCAGTAACGGAAACGTCAGTCATCATGACAGCGAGACAGTTCTTACATATTTGCAGTATTGGTTATTGTGTCAACAAGAATGCTATAGCGGCTAAAGGTAGCCCATGCTTCTGTGTGGGATAACAAATGTTTGACAAAGAAAGAACCATAATATTTAAAGAATAAATTGGAGTAATATGAATGAGGAATTATTCTACAGTGTTCATATGGGTTTGGCCCTAAAAATGATGAATTCAAGAGTGTTAAATCAGAGATCAAATGTAAATCTTTTGAAAGAAACCTTTTAAGCAATATTTACAATCTAAGGATCAGGGATCATAGCTTTTATGGTGTAGCTACAAAAACCAGATGATTGAAAAAAGTATTGACTTTTTTACATGCTTGCAAATATTTGTTTTTTATTTATAGATATGATCATGGACCATGGTTAATATTGATTGATTGATTGAAGTTTTTTCCTTACAACACCAAGTCACCAAACATGTTTTTATTTGCTTTCATTTTTACATAGATTAATACACTAATATTTAGAAATAAATAGTTGAATAAGAAAAACTAAATTAAATAACATACAAAGAATAAAATAATAATAGTACACTGCCATCTAGCAGCCATGAATCAAAGTATAGTTCAATCAGATTTTCAATTAAAGTTTCTTTTATGACAGATAGATGTCAGTGTAAATAATAGTTTTTGTTTTTAGAAATGCCTGAACAAAAAATAATAATGTATTCTACCCATAATAACTCAATAATAATAAAATATTTATACACTACAAAACCACAAAGAGGAGGATAATAAAATAGCCTAACAATATGATTGCTACTACATAAAAAGAAATGTATCTAGATTTACCACAGTTTATAATATCATATTATATCAGAGCAATGTATTAATTAAATTACTGGTCATGTAATAGATTTATGTGAAAGTTAAAATGGTAGCTATTTTTAGGTGGTTGTTTTTTGTCTTTTATTAATTTGGTTCAGTAATGTCTAAAAAACTTTCTACCTAATTTCACCAGATTTGATTCAGCGTATTTAAGTGTATGACGAAGACCTGTTAACCTATTGCTCTGTGAATAAATTATTTAGTAACTAATCATTATTATGCTATTTAAAAACAAGTAATATTAACGCTAATTAAGCAAGCTGATGTTTACTAAATATTTTTGATAAATATGTACAACCACAAGTGCTTTTTTTGGAAAAAAGGTACCAAAACTCACTTTTTGACAATCTTTTTACTACAGTTTTTTATATTACATATCCGTTCCCAATGTTGAATATATGACACCTTAATGAAGGTATCTAAACAGATAATTTCGTTCGTTCGTTCGTAAATTGTCGGCTTATTCTCTACACTGGATATAAGATTAATTGGGTTGGCATGGACTGATACAAGGATGGTTGCCCTGACATAAGACTAGATATTACAAAACATTTACCTCGTTGGGCCTCTTCCTGGGCGGACAGGGACTGCGGTGAGAACGCTGCGAAGGATGGCAGAGGGCGAGACAGCGCCCTCTTGCACCAGTACTTTCTTCACTACAGCGCTTGCACTCTATTTCGCACTCTGAAAATAGAAAGAAAATCAGGTAATGGTTTAAAAATTTATTATTATAAAGATTTTTTTCTGAATAAGAAGAAGAAAGGGGATTTGCGGTGAATATTTCAAGCCAGCGCGTAATTCGGGGAAGTGTAATTGGGGGTTCCACTGTATATTCATTTAAGCCTACAGCATCAATCCTCGATCTTTAATGTCATGACCACGAGATTTAGTCGTGGCGTGATGGGTTAATTAGCAAATGACGTGACGACTGACGAGTTTAGAAACCAAACAAAGAATAACAGCATCTTGACGTTATATATTACAGAGCTGTACATAGGGATTCAAACGCCCATTATTTCGACATTGATCGTTTAGTCAATTTTGCTTTGTTATAACTAAGTATTGGTATGATCATCGAAATAAAATAGAGCATAATATCGGAATCGTAACGGGATGACAGCAGGCTGCCAACCCGTTAACAAAGGGCTCGCTAAATCTCACAGATATTTGCTATGGACTGTAGAAGATGCGGATGTTTTTATCAATTGTGTAACAAATAAATATAACAATTATTTTTTAAAAAATACGTAATTTAGCGTAAAAAAATATAAAAATATCAATACCTCGTTGAAGCATTTCACTCTTGTGCAAATTAATGGGGACAAGAATTTTTTCGTTATAATTGTGTTTTATTTTATTAAAAAATGTAATATTATACAAACTAGGAAGATTTAATATTGAATGTGTGCACCCGAAAGTGACTAGCTAATCACAAGTCCTATTCATGTTTAATCCATATATACCTACTCCCTTATGAATGGCAGGTTGACCAACTGAGTAAGAAGTTTTCGTAGAAACCTTCCTTTGAGGCAAACTGTATTTAATGTACATATACTCTACACTGAGAGCGGACATGGCTTACAAAAGAATCACAATGAAAACTCTCAATATAAATTGTTTATAACATTTAAGGCAGTGCTTTCTAACCTATATGTTACTGCGCCTCTATTTGAAGAAAAAAATATCCTCGCCCCTCCCCATCCTTAATTTTATATATTAATAAAGACACGTGTTAAAGGGTAAATCAATATGTTGGACTGTTCGCGCCTTCCCAGGTTGGAAATCACTGCTTTAAGGTGTTCACTGTCAATAATTGGTGGAACGGCACTATTTTTAAAAGGGAGTTTAAGCAACTTGTTGAAAACAATTCTCTGTTCAGATAAACTTCATTAGCAGGCCATACAGGGTTGGGCTGGAGAGTGCTCGAAGTAGTTCGCGCGATCCCCTTGTTAAATTTGACTGAGGCCGGCGAGCCCCTAGTTAGTTTAAAATGAAACAATATTCTCAGATCAATATAGTTTACAACTGCAATTTCTGATTTATTACGACAGCTCTAGTTTCCACAGTAGTACATTTTTAGCCATTTACAGTAAATTGTCTATTGTTACATATTATAGTTGTATTAAGTAACAATCGATTGCTTATTTAAATATTTTATATAATTTCATACGAGTGATAATAAAATTCACTCCTTCCACAAAACACCAAGAATTGCTTTGAGATTAAGCGAGCCCCTTGTTAAGGTACTGGCAGCCCACCGATGAGTCTATATACTTCATATTGGGAGCGGACATGGTAAAAAACAAACATTTCAATAAGTGTGACTTTACAAGAAATAGATAGACATTTCAACAAAAATTCTTCTAACAATTATACTTCTAAATTAAATTTAAAACATGCATACTCAAATTACGACTCTGCTTCTTTTAGTAAACTACCTATGCCAATTTAAGTTACAATTAAAAGAGTCCAGAAGTCATCAAGCGTGGGTGAAAATTATTTATTCTACTGGTTATAATATGTTCTGGGTGTATGGAGTATTTTGGCCCCAAATAAAAGACCGTGTGACACGGCATTTAGAAAGTTAAGAGGATAATCAACAATAATTTGTGCTGGATTAGAATTAGCGTAACCAAAGATTCTAATACTTACTCATGACACCCATTTTGAGGATAAAACACAATCATAGTACTCCAAGTCGTTTAAAAACTTGACTTGGAACACATTTTTAACAATTTAAAAATTAAAAATTTCGACAGAAGGTGCTTGGTGGAATTTCAATATTAAATTTGAATCGTTCAAATTACGTGCATTTTCACAAGTTTTGTCACTAACGACCCGGGTTTCGCCTTTCGGCATCTTCAGGCGTTCAAGTGCACGGATGAACTTGATATATATGCCGAATTCCCCACTCTTATAATATTATAATCTGCAGGCACTCCCATGGGTTAATCCTTTTCGCCAGCAATGGCTTTAAACCTAGTGATACATTTATTTATTATTTAAACACGATACACTCATTTACTAAGCGTCAGTTCAAGTTCATCCGTGCACTTGAACGACTGAAGATGCCGAAAGGCGAAACCCGGGTCGTTAGTGACACAACTTGTGTGAATGTACATAATTTGAACGATTCAAATTTAATTGCTTAAATTGTTTGAAAAGATACGTTACACAAATAATTGTGTATTGAAAAAACGCGTAAAAAAGTGATAGATTTCATAAAAAAAATATATCAAAACCCAATTATTTATTTGAAAACCGGATAACATTGTGGTATAGAAAATCGTATACAAAAAGTTCAACATGAAGAACCAAATAATTAAATTACGCAAAATATTTTTCATATGTATTTTAATTAAGAAAAAATAATACTTTTCATCGCATAGTATTAAATACTTGAATGAAGATATATGTTATTTTTTGTGATCGTGTTATTCAAAAAAAAAATTGAATTTAAAATACATTAAATGAAAAAGAATAATATATAATCGGTAGATATGAACAAAGATTGTTTTACTAAGTATTTGAATTAAGGTAGGTATGTACACAATAAATTATATCGTAAAATTAAAACGATGAAACAAATAATGAAAGAATATTATAAAAAAAACACACAATAGTCTATTGCAGTGCTCCGCAACCGGTGTGCCGTGAGCCGGATACAGGTGTGCCGCGGTCAAATACATAATGAAAAATTAATTTTGACCCAGAACTTCGGGCTTTGCTGTCAAATATCGAGCCGAATATAGAACCTTTGTGTTCATTGAAACAAGCGCAGGTATCACATTAATTAGTTATTTTATAATAATTATTAAGATTGCATAAAAGTAAATATATTATAGTTTTATGTATGTATACTTTTCAAATAAAAAGCGAAAATTTATTGTAAAATTTGTGTATCAATTTAATACTTATATATTTTTGCTTTTGGTGTGCCGCAGAATTCTAGGAAGAATTTTGGTGTGTCGTAGGTGAGAAAAGGTTGCAGAGCACTGGTCTATTGAATAGAAAATGCATTCCATGGAAAAAAAAACTCCCAAAAGTTAGTGCGATGAAATATCCGCGGTTAACTTTTTACGACCATTTTTTTTATGAAATGTTTCAGTATTCGAAATTTAAAATTTTGTTTTCTCTTTAAATTCACTCGAATAAAATAAAATTCCAATTTTGAAATATTATAAAGGTCATTGCACACAGCCAGCTTTCACACCAAGCATTACATTAATTACGTACAGTGTAATATGAAGACATTTCACCACTTAAAGACGAGACATATAATTCTCGTTCGTTCGTTATAAAGCATTATGAATATTTTCTACGTTAATTAAAACAGCTGCTACTAAATGCTAGCAATTAAGAAAGCGAGGCGGATATGTTTATTGTGCGTGACAAGGAGTTAAACGACTTTGAAAGCAATACTGGTAACAACATTATGATCTTGTCACACATTGACGCAATGTTGCGATATCTTAAGACTCTATTACTATATTATAAATATTATTATTTCTACTACCATAAACAATTTTAGTCATCACACATACACAATTAGGGATGGACCTGAGCTGAATCGGAGGGGCTCGCGCGAGTCTCTTATTAAATTTTATTTAGAAAGGTGAGCACCTTGATAAATTATGACAAGCGATATTCACAGATCCATGCTTTATAAAGTTTTGAGATAATTGTCATTTTAGATAATCATTAAATAATAACATTTCTTTTATATTAAATGAAAACTTGTCGTCAGTGGCGGCCGGTCAATGTGGCATTGGATCAATGCACCTCTTTGTATATGCAAGGGCGGTTATATTTCATGAAATAATATCCAAACATAACATTTATACCATTCAATCATTTTAAATTCTTTATGTATTAAGTGCTGACAAAATTCACCTCTTTACGATATTGTTTCTTGGATATTTCAATACAAACATGTAAAACTACATGTCTTTTCTTTTTTACGATTTTTTAATTACCTCAAGTTAATACTCTTTGAGTAATTTATTATTTTGGATGTGGCCCTCGGACTACTTAAAATTGTACAGCACTGATATATTTTATGACAGATTTAAAATATCGGTTACGCTTGTCACGACCGAATACCATAAGAACGGCGCTTCGCATTTATTGCCCATCACTAATTTTTCAAATTCGTTATATAGTAATTGAAATAATTTACCGAGCTTGTAAATTGATTACGGTTTTTATTCGCTATCGAATAACGTTACATAAATGATTGACGAACCAAGCGCCTTTTCTAGATTTTACAGTTATAAGAACCATAATTGATTTAACCCTTTGTTGCCTGACCTTTACCGTCATTTTTTCTTCTATTATTCGTAATTGTCTTGAGCGGTTCCCACTGATAATAAAATCTTTCATGTTTTATAGTAGTAGGTATATTTATTTATAGTATTTCGCTGTATTTATAATGAAATCTCAAAGAAAGGGATATCTCTATTATCCATGGTAAAATACTTTGCTCCGTTGCACATATGTATGTAATTTAGGGATTCTGAGTCGAGACGTCCGGGATAAAAGTCTCGGAACTTGTCGGGTTTTTTACTGTCTTGAGTCCCGGGACTTTTTCGGAAAATATCCCGGGAATAGAGATTTAAAATGTGCTAATAATATGTACATTTTAATTAAAAAAAAACAATCATTATGATTAATTAAGAAACCCTCAAAAAGGGGTTTTATATTTTTTCATTACATGTACCGTTATCATCCCTTCTTAGTAAAAATAAGCCGTAAGCATTGCACATAAGAAAAATACTAATTATTAAACATTGTCTTAAAAAATGCGATTTTTACTAATGCGTACTTTTAAAAGGCGCCGAGTGTATGTAATGCATAGATACATACATACACGCAAATATTTAATTTTAATAAAATTATAATTTTATTGAAGGGGAAAGGGAAAGTCTTGATTCCTGGGATGTCCCGAGACTTTGAATTTATCACGCCTCGAGTCCCGGGACTTTGAAAACCCCGAGACATCAGAATCCCTAGTATGTATGTATATGTAACGCTGAATCAGTGAAATTGCCTATTTCTCGCAATCGGCAGAAATTTTGCCGAATTCGTGAATACCGCAACGGGCTTGCCTATTTCACGATTTCAGCAAAATTTCTGCTGATTGCGTGAATTCGCCTTTGCACTCCATCACCACTTTGCAATATTCTTATAGGGTGTATTCCATAGCGTAAGAACGTAATCGTGGTTGAATTATTGCAAGGAATATCCCAAGGAGAAAATCCTCAAGACATTGTTGCATGCACTGCAGTGTGCAGAATGAAAAACTTTTATGAATTGAGTTCCATTCAATTTTCATGGAACGTAGTGAACTCTTTGGATGCCTTATAATCTGCCCTAGACTCAACTAAGTCAGGGATCAGTATCCTAAATCATATGTTCACAGCGGTTGGCTGATAATACGTAAACAAGGGGCTCGCTTAATCTCAAAGCAATTCTCGGTGTTATAGAGAAGGAGTAAATTTTTATAAATCCTATGCAATTATATACAATACTAAAATATGAAATCGATTGTAACTTAATACACTTATAATATGTAACAATATGCAATTCATCGTAAACTTATTAATGTAAATGGCTAAAAATGTTCTACTGCGTATACTGTTGCTGTCATAAATAAAACATAAGTCAGAGATTGCAGATATATAATAATTTGATCAGAGAGTACTGTTTTCTTTTAAATTAACAAGGGGCTCGCCGGTCTTAGTATAAAAGCCCACCCCT
Organism: Himalopsyche anomala; assembly: GCA_031772345.1. Taxonomy (NCBI): domain Eukaryota; kingdom Metazoa; phylum Arthropoda; class Insecta; order Trichoptera; family Rhyacophilidae; genus Himalopsyche; species Himalopsyche anomala. Next base: position 20,711,776 of record CM062840.1, read on the forward strand.
GTATGTTCACATTTACATTTTGGACTATTTACTAATATACCAAGCTGGAAGAGCTTGTCAGGGAAGTGACCATGGTCATTTATGAATAAATTTGCTTATTACAATTAATATATTTAAAAATTGTGGTACGAAATCTTAAAGAAACTTAGCAGTTTCTTTGAAGTTGAAAATACAGAAGTGTTAAAGTTCTACTGACGATCAGAACGTGTCAGATCTAATTAATGTATATGTCGAATATGAGTCAAACGATGTCCGACATCCAGCGCGTGGTATTATTTATTTTCTTCTCGAGTTGATCTTATGTGACTTTTTTTTCAAAAATACTTTTGGAGTTCGGCAACATGTTTGGCATGAGACGGCTATCTTCCAATTAAATTTGACATACAAATACTATCTGAATCAGGTGTTGTCAATACACGGTTTGTGACTATTTATATTATTATGTCCAGCGGTGGGCTGGCAATACGTTAACAAGGAGCTCGCTTAATCTCAAAGCAATTTATCACTCATATGCAATTATATGTAATACTAAAAAAGGACACGATTGTTACTTAATACAGTTATAATAAGCAACAATATGAAGTTTAACATAAACTAATCAATATAAATGGCTAAAATTGTACTACAGTAAAACCCCCATTTACACTATAGTCGGGACCGTGTAATTGGGGGTGTGAATCTCATACAAAATTAGGGATTTGGTTTTTTTCCGCGGAAAACGCAAAGCTGAGATTTCCCTTAGGTTTGCAAAAAAAAAATTTAGACGAAATATTTAGTTTTTATAGCAGTAAATATCCCGCACACAGACAGTCGCCCAGCTATACGCGTATAGCCTGGCACGTGCTGAATACAAAGACGCTAGCCAACATTTGACTGTACGCGCGACACAGACGACCGTCTCTTAGTAACGACAATTGAATGCGACCGTGGAATTGGGGGATTTGCGGCGAATATTTCAAGCCAGCGCGTAATTTGGGGTAGTGTAATTGGGTGTTCCACTGTACTGTGTATAATGGAAGCTGTCGTAGATAATATATGTATATAAGTCAGAAATTGCAGTTATGTACTAATTTTATCTGATAATATTGTTTTCTATTAATTTAACAAGGGGCTCGCCGGGCGTGGTAAAATCTATCAAGAGGCTCGCGCGAGCAACTCCAAGCCCCCTCCAGCCCATCCCTGATTATATATCTCCGATAACATTGAATGTCAACTGTATTATATTATGTACTAGTTATAGACCGAAATGAAAATTTTAATATATCAATGTATCGTTTGCTTCCTCAGCTTGGGAAGTACTGGTCTAGTTGGTTTGGTTCGATTCCCGGTAAGGTCAATGTCAAAAAAAGATTTTTTCAATTTAAATTTGAGACATAAGTGAATTTGATGTCAATTCTCGTAGAGTTAATCTTGAGTGACTTACAACAATTCTCACCTTTTTGCGTATTCTTTCAACTTAAAACTATTTGACGCATTGGCAATTTTTTTAATATAAAAAAATAATTATATTATATTTGGCCTTTTAGAACTTTAGTTTGAGCAGCCCTAAACTGGCATATTTACAGGTAAACTATGATATAAATCTCACGAAAATTGTGTTCAATTATTTTAAGATGATCCACTTATCTGTTCAGTTTACCAGAAAACGTAAAAAAAATACGGCAAATTGAATTTTGAGATAAACAGACCGAGAAATAATATAAATTACATTGTAAGTGAGCGATATTGTTGTTTGATGCGTTGCTATGGAGATGAACGCTTCTATAAGATGGCTGTCCATCCACCACTCGTTATGTATAATATGAAGATACTTACTCTGGAGAGACTGTTTTAACGTATTTTAAAATTCTCAGCTCGCTTCTTGTATCTATTCCATTATGAATTGAGGAAGATACAAACAAAATATATCTAGACAAAATCTAAAGATTTTTGTATACTCGTTAGATAAATTGAAATTAATAAATAAAAATCCAATTTGTGAATTACAATTGCCCCATTTATACTTGGTGTTATTATATATTATGTTTACAGATATTGTTAGGTATTTATTCTACCTACTGTATAGAATTGTTCTGCTATACATACGGTAATTAACTAATCCAACTAGGCCGATTAAAACGATTAAGCCAGAGGTTTTAAATGTTTTTATTTGAAACAACTACGTGTATTCCGATTTATTATTTGCCACACGAGAATTTATTCTTTGAAAGAAATGATAGTACACACTAGGGCTTGTCGGTTTTCAAAAACCGGTTTTTTGGCTAAATTTGTGACATTCGAAAACCGGTTTTTCAACTTTGTAACCGGTTGTGCAGAATTTTCCATAACCGAGTCTACAAACAAAATTACAGCAAATTTGGATCTTTTATTTGATGGCTTAAAGATTATATGCCCCACATTATTCCAGCGAAAGGGTATTTTCGATATCAGGAAATTTTGTTACAAATCGATCAGTGGACGGTTTGTGTTTTCTTAAATCATATTATCTGAGGAGTAACACCAAATAATTTCTTGTTGTGTATAATTATGTATATAAATAAACATTTAAAAAAATAGCTTTTTCTCTCTATTTTGACTGATTTATCCATATTTTGTAAAACTTCGAAAACCGGATTAAACCGGTTTTCTAACAATATTAACATTCGAAAACAGATTTTTTCAAAAGTCGGTTTTTGTATAAGCCCTAGTATATATATACGTTAAGCAAACACATGTTTAACTGATCAATGGCAAGTTTTATTTCACCGATTGAAGACGTTGGTTTTGGAATGAACTGTAGTTTCAAAATGAAATTTCTCGCTATTTTAATTGAACTATCTATTTTTTGTAAAACTTCTAAAACCGGTTTTCGAACAATATTGACATTCGAAAACCGGTTTTTTTATAAGCCCTAGTACACACTGAACTATTTTGTAATATTATTTAAATGGTAAGAGGTTTCAATATGAATAATAATTGAAATTCGCTTTGTTGCAACAAGCTGTACATACTGTAATATATTATATTTGGAAAGAGTAAAATGGCGATGTAGATTTTCGTATAAGGTATTGTTTCACAATATGATATGAGTAATATAACTTTGTTTCAAATTTATCATTTGAGTTCATGCTAAGATTCACTAAGACAAATGGCGAGCGTCAATACAAATGATTTTGCTTAAAAGTGCAACTTAACCCTCCAGAGACGAGAGCTTTTTTTTGATAAAAAAAATATTTGTTGAGCCATATTGAAATCACGGATAACTTTTATTCGTAACAAAAATTAAAAAAAAAAAAACGCGAAGTCGTTGTATAGAAACCCCGCATGACTATATGGTCATGCTCATCCTTTTATTACCGTATAATATTGTGTACGGACAGTTGTAAGGACAAAAGTGACCGTATGGGCTCGCAAACATTCGGGGTTGAAATATAGCTAAATGTGAAGTTTTTAAAAATATTTACAATTTGACCTTTTTAGATCAACATAATTTCAATACAAATATGTTAGCAAAAGAACTGTAAATAATTTTATGTTTTGAGAACAAAATAACTAACAGTTTAAAAAAGTCTGTTAGTTTCGGTTACGGTGTTAACGGGCTCGGATCCCAAAAGGGAAGCTTCGTAAAATAATACTTTTCAATTGATTATTTTTGAAGGCATAGATATCTGTGATTCATAAATTTCCTCCTCCCATCCCTTCAATCCAAAAAATTAGGATGTAGTGGGAGTGATTGTTTCTCTGCGTATGAGTTCACACGTACATATATGCATATAATGTGCATCAGAATTATACTGCGCTACAAATAAATCAATTCAAATAATATATATTGTATTAATTCCTAGTCTATGTAAAAACATATTATGGTAACTAATTAACATAATTTGGGTCGCAGTCTGGTATGCAGGCCGCGACTTTACCAAACCTGGATTGAACCGATTATGTGGCTCGTTTGAGCAGGTAATTTGACTTTCACGTGCCGTCGCTCTCAGGCTGCCGCCTAAGTTGATGACTGAAGATCTCCCCAACCATACTACCTCTACACAAGCAATCGGATAACGGTGATGGGTTAGGAGATGTTAGCTGTTGGAGATATTGCGCACAGCTTAACATAGGGGTCCAGCAATAAATGCAGTCCCGTTACTAGCAGACGCAAACGTCGATACCAGCATGGTATGAGAAGAAGCAAAGCGATTAGTGTATAAAGGGGCTCTGGGTTGGATCACAATATGCTACACATATGGTCTGTCAGAATAATAGATAGTTCAATATAATAATGCGGCAATATGATTCAGGATGCCAATCCCATTCTTTGGGAAACACATCCAGACATGGACAACGATCGAGAAAAAATGTTTATGACGATACAACTATGGATTGCAAAACCGGTATGGATAAAGAAGATAAGTATAATAAAGTCAAAATAGTAATGTATATAAGTTCTTCAAAATGTTCTAACGTTGATAGCTCTTTCGGCTTTTGGCCCTCATCAGAACAATGTTAAAACCAGTGGCGGATTATCCTATAAGCAAATGAGGCGCGTGCTTGGGGCTTCAAATTTTAGGGGCCTCAAAAATAGCTTCTTTTATTATAAAACCAAAACAGGGGCTCCAAATTTTATTGCGTCTGGGGCCTCTAGTGTGCTTAATCTGCCACTGGTTAAAACGTAATTTAACTAAAATATTTATAATTTATTAAAAAAGATAAACTAAAAATTTTCTTATCAGTAGCGTAGCTAGAAATTTGAGCAACGATCAACGAGCAAGAGCAATAATCTCTACGCCGCAGTGGCCGAGTGGTCAGCGTTGTTGTCTTCGGCTACGGAGGGCACGGGCTCAAATCCCGGTACGGACAGTTTTATAAATTAATTTTTCAATCGATTTATGAATTTATGTTAAAAGGCATGGATGTATGTGATATGTTGAATTCCCCCCTCTCACCCATTCTATCCTATGAACGGGGCGTATCGAGAGCGATTAGCTAACCACTAGTCCTGTCCTAGCCCTATCTTTCTATCCCTACTCTCTTTGGAAAAAGAGAGGTTGAGCAACTGAGTAACACGCAGTTCTCGAAGAAACAATTCTGTTGAGATAAACTCCATTAGGAGTCCATATGCTCCACATTGGGAGCGGTCATGGTAAAAATAATAATAAATAAACATGTGGAATAAATAAAAAAGAGTGCGTAACTTATTTTTTGATGCCTTTTTAAGTGTTGAAAGTGAACACATTTAATGTGGTATATTGTGATGGTATTAAATAGTGAGTAGTTAATGTTACAATCAAAATGCCATTGTATTATATTAATTAAAATTTAACTTATTGCGCCATATATTGGGAGCGGACATGGTTTAAAAAAAAAAATTACAAGGGCCTCGTCGGTTTTGGTAAAATTTAACAAGGGGCTCGCGCCATCCCCTCCGAGCCCCCTCCGGCTCATCCCTGGCTTAAGCAACGTGGAGAGGGCAAAAAATAAAATAGCATAGAACAAAAATGAAGTGCTATTTTTACTTTATTATAATGGAGTCATACCAAATAAATTCCAATTAAATCAATATAAACATAAGTTTATTATTTCAACCAGTTTCTCTTACTTGTTATAGCATTCAATTATTAATGAAATATAGATTTATTTTGCGGTTTTATCAGACGGAAGTGTCAAAATATTGCTGGGAAAGTTAAAATAAAAGTACAACTTATGTAAATACGAACAATCTAACACGATTAGAAAAATTCCTTTTACTGTACTTACTTGATGTATATTTTTATTCTGGTTGACGTGAATTCTTAGAAATTCTTTTCACAATACCTAGTCAATAATTAGTTACGCCAAGTGCTCTCGCACATTCTAAAGTTATGTAACATTCATTTGTTTCATTATTGCCAAGTTGGCAACGTTATAATTGTCTTTTTTTAAAACATTTATTACAAACTCAATCCGTAACATCTATGCGAAAGTAGTTTAATGTTTTTTTTTCTGTTTTGCCATTGTGATTTAGAGCAGGACAAATTGGATTAACTCTCCAAAGACGAGCGTGACCATATGGTCACAGTAAACAGCGTTTTCTATTGATCCCAATATTCATCCTTTATCTACCTGAATATCGTTGCTTTTACTCATATTTGGTTAAGAAGTGTACATACTTCAGTAAGTAATCAGCCGCGGGACAGAAACGGCCACCAAAAGCATATGTGATTTTTTGAATTTCCGTTTTTTTTAATGACATTTTTGAAACCGTTACTTATTTTTTTATCAAAACATCAAACTATTTACAGTTTTTTGCCAATATATTTGTATTGAAATTATGTTGATCTAAAGAAGTCAAATTGTAAATATTTAAAAAAAAATCATTCTGACCTTCATAGCTCAGTAGGAATAAGAGCTCAAATATTGGATCCAGTTTGATTACGGCCAATCTTTATTTGTCTTGTATCTAATTAAATGCATTGTTCAAGTTATTAGTCATATATCAAAATGATCAGTTATTTTACGAATTGTGGACAGTTACAAAATTACCAATAATTCACAAAAAAACGGTAACCTCACTTATCAAGTTAATAACACACATAATTATTTATATTTTGTATAATTAATTGTTTTTATTAATTATTCCGGTATGTACATGAAATAAAACATAATAATTGTAAAGGTATGTTATGGGACACTATTGGTTGATGTTAAGACACTAAGATACTTTTTTTAGACGTACTTAAACAATACGTATTTTTGAATATAATACAACTTAGTGTTGACCAAATTGTCAACTTGTACTGCTTGTAGCAAACCGACTGCTTTTTGGAAACTTTCCGGTTTTACTGTACGCCCATTTGGCTTGCAAACCGCGATAAAATTAATAGTTCTCTATGCTCAATAGTTGCCTATGATACAGTTCACAAATAGCACCATTTACGACTTTCGATCGATTATTGTTTATGGTCTATTATTATGCATAGGGGAAATGTGAACGCAAAACATATGGCGGACGTTAACTGCGGAAATCGATCAATCATCTATTTTTGAAATAGTTATCGATTTCTCCATTTAACGTTAACTACGCTTGAGCTGGAAATTCATTTAGTATCATGAACACGTATGTTCATTTGATATTTAATTTAACCCGATTTTTCACAATGGCCGCGCGATTTTTTAATTCAATTTTCACAATAAAAAAACATGGTTCATTTTAATAGCGTTTTGTTTATTTTTAATTTTGTATTCATGTCCGCTCCCAATGTGGATCATACGGCCTCCTAATGGAGGTATCTCAACAGATTTTTTTTCGCGCTTTTCAGTCGCTCAACCTCACTTTTTTTCAAAGTGAGTAGTAAGGAAAGAAGGATAAGGCTAGAACAGGACTATTGGTTGACTAATCGCTATTGCTACACCCAGTTATTAAAGGATCAGAAGGATGGGAGGAGAGGAAATAATGTGAATTGACATCACAAACACCCAGTCTTCGATCACAACTTTGAATTGAATAATTCTCAAATTCACTGTGATCTGACCGGGAATCAAACCCAGACCTGCGTGATCGGTAGCCCTAACTAACTGGGCCACAGCAGGCGACATTAACACTAAGTAGTTTAATTGTTAATTCTAAGTGTTGTCTTTTTATAAACTGTATGAAAATCGTGTTGTATGCATCTAATTAATGCCTAGGTGCCTTTGTTGAAAAATATATACATAAAACAAAAGTTATCGAATTTAAAAAACAAATATTATTTCTGCAATCACACCCATCTATTGCATTTATATAAAAATATATTTTTTTTAAATTTAAAAGTTGAAAATCATACATTAAAATGTTAAAGTAGAAATAAAACATGGGTTGTATTGTTGTATATTTTCATTATGGCTTGTAAATATATTCAAAATTTACACAACGAGTGGACACGTGTCGTGTGATATCAATACATGGAAATTAAAAGTCATTAGGAGGCCATTAGTCAAGAGGCATTTCAAATGTATGCATTGTTTGGGTGTATCATTAGTATTTTTAAGAGATTACGCCAGAATGCGCGCCGTCAAAGGTTAATGCACGCCAATGAATTTATTTCTACACCAATTCACAATAGATGAATAGTTTTAAGGCTCTTTTTTTCCGGTCAGAATTTATATAACATTGGTCAGAATATATCGGTCAGTGTAAATAGTCATAATTTAAATGAAATATAAAAAACCTAACCTAACCAAAATGGTTATAAAATATTCTGTCCGTATAATATATTTATTCCGACCATTAATATTTTTATTCTGACCAAAAATTGATTTAAATTCTGACCATTTTATTTGTTCCCTAGTTTCAATAGTAAAAAAAACTATTTAATTATACATATATTATTAAATAATATCAACAGCCTTAAAAAAAATAAACACATTTTTAAATGTTGGCAATGATACTGCGGGGCGGCTATTCTAATGCGCAAAAGTATCTAAACCAGACATGCACAAACTTTTTTTCTGGCGGGTCGCATAAAAACAAATTACAATGGAATCGGGCCGCAAGAAAAAATAAACGAACCCGACGTACCGACACGACGAAAAGCATTTAGTTGATATAATATGAAGTAATACACTTGGTTTCTTGAAAACATCGTGTAATGACTGTAATGTACATCTTTCTCGAACGATTTTGGAATGTGTAGTTTTTTTAAATTACGATAAAAATACAGAATAAATAAATATCTGGTATTTTATCGACTATCTAACATCAAATTCTATTTTTTCTACTTGGCTTCGAGGTTGGTATGCTTTCATTATCAAAAGACTTCGATATTTAGGAATTTAACCATAAAAAACGATTGATTACTTTTAGCGTACAGATATTTTTATATTTTATGATAAGGAGTCAAACAGTTTTGCAATTTCTCATTAAATTTCAATTTTTAAGCGAATTGATGGCCTAATCTTAAAAGATGTTTCAAAATACGTGCTATATTTGTATTCTAAAAAAATGCCACAATCCATCAACCGCGACGTATCGAAGAACCGTGTTATACGAGGACAGTGTGTACAGAAGTTATGTTATGTTTATCGTTCACCTTCTGTAATAACAGTTACATCTGTCATGCCTCAGAGATGGTTTTGTTCATTTTTAGATCACGGAAGAAGTTTTCCTTTCTAGTTGCAAACGTATATACAAATTTTAACGTGCGGCAAACTTTATATGCATATCCGGTTAACTATTCGCGGTATTTTGTTTTTGAATAAAGTTAATTATAATCATTTAATATTTAGGTCTTTGCAGTATTCAGGTTATACTTTGATTTTGAAAAGACAACGATAATCACAAGAATCAATTAACGTTGAAATTATTGCAGGTTTAATTCTCAAATTTTGTAGCAATAAACCCCGGTTAACCGAGAAAAATAAACCAGTTTTTCTTAAAACAAGCAATAAACCGCGTTGGAGGCCCTACATGGAAGGAACTAAAGCAGGGTTGCTAACTTTTTCTGTGACGATTCCGGAACAAATATATCAAAACTGATTATCATTATTTTATGCATGAAAATATTAAAATACATTTTTTTTATTTATTCTTACGATTTTTATTTTTTATTTATTTCAAATATTATCGTCTTATATTTAACCATTTTCCAATAGAAAAGAATCTCACTTTTTTCTGCAGCTACCAGTTATTTTGCAATTGAGTCTGTATTTAAAAAAAAATCACAGACTGTCATGTCTAAATAAGAGTGGGGGAGGAAACGTACATTGGAAGGACGTTCAAGGGATTTACACGATTTCAAATTTAATATAAAAAAATTGGAACAGTTTTCTCTAAATTTCCGGGACAATTTAGCATTCATCCGGGATACGGGACAGAGGTTCCAATTCCGAGATAATCCCGGCACATCCGGGACGGTTGGCAACCCTAAACCGAGTTTTGTTTGGTGGCGAATTCCACGGTGAATTTGGCTAAATAAATCATATTAAATTATGATTAGATGTGGCTAACGGGTCTTTTTTTAACTATTCGTATACAACGTATGTTATTCATTGTATTCAAGTATAGTGTTAATTTATCTCACCTGTCGAATTGTCAGCGGTGTGACTAGCAGCAGCAGCGGCGAATACTATCGTCAGAATAACGAGTGGCCACAATGCTCCCATGCCATATGGACACGACTACATTTGCCATCAAAACAAACCGTGCACTTCACAGCAACGTCACAAGCCTAATGGCACTACCGTGTAAATGGCAATTCGTTGATAACATCAATATTCCACTGCGATCACGATAAAAGTTGAGCTATCAGCTGCTATTACGTCACATCTGAAAAAAAAACAAACATTTTTTTTATTTAAACTATGTCATTTAATATATGAAAGATATTCGAGTCCTTGATCGGGAAGACCGGAGGAAAAAATCACAAGGGTATTGATTACTCGGGTTTGAGACCGGATTAGTAAAACTATCATAATCTAGTAAATTTAATTAATTTCTTATAAATTATGTTGTGAAAAATAAGTACACTCAATTCGTTTTTTACACGGTAAATAAACCGTGTAAAAAAAGTGTTAAAATTCATAGAAACTTTTAAGATTGGTTCACCAAAGTTTTTAGACTAAATTAAGAACAACATTATGGTATAGAAAATAGTGAAAAGGTAATAACGAAGACCCAATTAGTAAATTACATTCATAATATGTTTTTAATTAAGAAAAAGAAATTATAATTATCGCTACTAGATTATAGACGGGGACTTTTATGAGGAATCCAATGAAGCTTTTTATTTGTTATTACATACTATCTTGTGTTGGTGGACTTCTTGTAATTACCAAATCTGTTACCTGGTTGTGTTTTTTGTGATTGGTAATCGTGTTAGTATTTACAAGTGTTTCGTGTAAAAATATGTTTTTTTAGAGGAACGTGTTATTTCAAAATCGAGTAAAAAAAGATTTGGGTGTATTTTAATAATTCGTTTAAAAATAAAGTAAAATCGCGGAAAAAAAAGAGTTCTGTAGTAGTTTTTTAATGGAAGTGTGAGTATTTTTTTCATATTACTCGATGTATACACGCATCGTTTTGTATTATACCAATATAGAAATATGTTTTACCACCACGACGATAGTACAGAATAGTGGTTCTCAAAATTTATAGTGTGGCGAATCGGTATGTGAAATATTCCATATATCAATTAGTTAATATTAGGACGTATTCGGAATTATAATTGAAACAGTTAATTGATATGCATATATTTTAATATATCTATTCTTATGTCATTTGCTACATTCAATCAGAGCCGTGAAGTCGAATAAAAAAAACGACTCCTACTCCGGCTTTAAATTAAAAACCGACTCTGAGTAGATTTTGCAAGTCACTTCCGTTTAACTAACATACTATATGTATTTTATTTTTTATTAAATGAGTTGGGGTTCCACTGTATACTATCGTACTGTGATTTGAACCCGTAACCTCCGTGTGGTAGTCCGCCACCGCCAACTAGCGCATTATAAAAATATAGTATACAGTAGAACTAGGGCTTCCAAACCGGTTTAAACCGAAACCGGTTAACCGGTTTATCGCATATTTTGAAAAAAACCGAAAACCGGTTTATTTCACGCGGTTAACCGCGTTTTATCAACAATACTCTTTTCTTATTTTTCATTTTATTTTTCAAAAAGAAAAATCTTTTACAATGAATATACTGCGTAGAAGCGGAAACCATTTACATAACACAAGAAACATGCATATGAATTTTATGAAAAAATCTAATTATTTCTCAAAGTTGTCCATGTTGTGAACAGATATGACTTTTTCAAATAGTTTAATATTTTTTTCGTAATTATTGACAACTATTTATCAAAAGACGTAATGATTCTTACATGCACGTCACTCAATAACCTTTATTGTAAATTTGACAAATCATATAAATCTTGAAAAAACTATTAATAAGGATACTATATATAACTATGTACCACTTTAAAACGTATACAATTTAATTAATGAGTAATAATATACATCTCCTTACCCACTGTTATTTTTTTGTGTGCTTGTTAGTAGATATATTCTTCCTTTGCATGATTATTGCATTATAATTATTCTAAGTTTACTTGATTTTGTCTTTAAATCAACAATGCAAAAGATCGCTGCTTTAAATATGATGTTTTAAATTATTGTACGAACCTTTTTTTCTGCATCATAATGCAATATGTGAAAACTAATACACAAGAGTTAATTGTAAAGTTTTACCTAACGGGGGGTCAAAATTATTCCAAGAACTTTGTCCCATGTCACTTTTACTGTATTGTTCAATTATATGGTTGGTTTTTGTCAATTTCAAACGTTTCCGTTTGCAAAACGTTCACAAAAGATGCAGTAGTATTTTATAGGTACTCATCCTTTCTCAGTTGTCATTAAATTAATACCAGATGTGGCTAGAATTTTACAGTCTCACAAGGTCGAGGAAGTAAGTTAAATAATCAACAATAGAACGGACAAACCTAGTGGATGTTTTATGACCCAGTAGAGTTTAATCCCAATATATTTACTTACGTATTTTTTAATGCGGAAAAAATGTTTCTTTTTAATAAAAAAATATGAGATTATTGATAGTTTCTCAGTAATATACAAATTGCTTATACGCAGCGATTATGAGGTTATAGAAAATTAAGAAGTCATTGATATTTTTCAGGTAAATAGCACAATATATATCTTAACTAGAACAATATAAAAAATATATTCAAATACAGCTTTGCTTGGTGCCTATTTTTGATTGATACAATATTTTAATTCAAATTTGTAGTTTTGTGATATATAACATTTTCGATGCATTGTTTTTTTACGAATTATTTTCTTGAGCAATAGATAAACAAACACACTGTGAACTATGATTTTTTGAATATAATATTATGTAAGTAATTTTGAACGTGATACGTAAATGAAAATTTTAGTATCGTATAATACCTATATGTATAAATAAATAATTGTTCAGAAAATAACATATACCCAATAAATAATTGATGTTATCATAAAATATAATTATTATTGTGCTTGTTATCCTCAATTATAATTTAAGTATTATGGTCTTATCATGATGAACATGATAACGCCGAGTCCACGGGCGAGTGGTCAACGTCGTTTCTTTGGGTTGCGGACCAAACGAGCTCGAGTCCCAGTACAGACGGATTTTTGCAATCAGTTGATAGATTTCTTTTCTATGGTATGGATGTCTGTGATGCCTAATATTCTATTCCACTATCCCTTAAATTACTATGATTTAGTGAGAATGATCAGCCACACATGTTCTAGCCATAACTTTCAATCTCTTCTCTCTTCGAAAAAAGAGAGAGTTGAGCAACTGAGTAACAAGCAGTTCTCGTTAAAAAATAATTGTTTGAGTCTATATGCTTCAAAGTGGGAGTGGAGACATATAAGCTAATATTATTCTATTCAACTATATTTTTGTCTAAGCATTGGATGTCCTATCTAGTCGATATGATTAAAAAAATAAATGCATTTATTTGATGATCTTTCTTTTGATGAGTTTTATTATCAAGTTCTATTTTTTTATTTGACATATTTTATCATAAAATATTTTTCCAGATTTGATTGTCATTGTTGTATATATATATTCAGGGCTTTTTTTTACCCTAAAACGCGGCGGAACGGCGTTCCGGCACCTTTTTTTTCTCGAGAATTTTAATAAATGTTTAATTTAATTAAATTTTTTCTATTTTAAAATATGTATATTTTGTTTTATTTTCTATGCATTATATGAAAAGCCGTCATTAATTCTATCAAAATGATATTCGAATATATAATAAATAAGATACCTTCTCAGAAAATACTCGAAAAAAGTGCGTTCCGGCACCTTTTTTTTCAAAAAAAAGCACATAATATATGTATAAATAAAATGCCTTCTGTTTTCCATCTACATATAAGATAAATATCGATTTTTCATTATAATTGGAGCATTTATGACAAATATTTTTTAAAAAATCCAGAAAAAATTTTTTTTGCATACCTACCTAATGAAAATACGTTATATTTCGGTTTAAACCGGTTAACCGGTTTTATTACCAGAAATAAACCGAAAACCGGTTAGTTGGAAAGTCCGGTTAATTGGAAGCCCTAAGTAGAACTCCCAATTAGGCTACCTCGAATTACGCGCCGAATATAAATATTGGCCGCAAATCCCCTAATTGCGTGGTCGCATTCTATTGTAATTGCTTCTGTACACACAGCCGGGTGGCTGTCTGTGTGGTGCATTCAGTCAAACGTTGGCAAACGCTATGCATTTTACCACCTACCAAATATTTCGTCCACATATTTTCTTTCATTTATTCGTTTTGACAGTTTTGCATTTTTCGCGAAAAAAACGTAAGCTCTAATTTTTGTATGAGATTTACTCCCCCAAATACGCCCGCGGTCCCAACTTTCGCGTAAATGGGGTGGGGGTTGACTGTACAAACATTTCGATAAATACATTTTTAGTTATATTTGATTAAGGTCCGAATTAAATGTATACAAACCCAACACAAAATAATTTCACTCTAAAACAATTTTGATTTCATTCAAATAGTTACTAATCACGAAATTTCAAATGTCAGTGAAATGAATTGTGACTTAGTATATGGTTCGATTTAGGCTGCTGTATTAAGTGACATTAGGTTAGGTTAGGTTAGTATTTTCGACATATTCTTTTTTCATAAGAGCGTTGACGAATTTGTCTCGGTCATTCTCCACGGACCTGTGGATGCGGATGTGGACCATGGGACCGGTGCCGGTACGCGTACCACATTTTTAGAACTACCGAGATACAATGTATGGTAACCAAACCAATCTCCACTTCAGTGAGGTCTATTATGTATGTCAATTTATTTATAGCTACCGTGTCACTGTCGAGCCTTGCTAGTTGCTTCTTCCTGACGTTGGTTTCAATCTTTAATTAATAATATTTTTTACGCTTGCGATACATGACGCGTGTATGAAGGAGATCGAGCGTCTATATATAATTACAATTGTTAGCATTGGCAAAAGTCTTTTTTTTATTCGGAAGATACGATTGCACAGATAGTCACATACAAATAACTTACCCAAAAAAAACTTTTTATAAAACAGTTATATACAAATTTCTAAAAACGCATTTTTTTATTAAATTTTTAAATAAATATTTGACATTATAGCTTATGCCAAAGCGCCAAATATTTTAATGTTAAAAAATCATACGAGAAAAAACTCGATGAGAATTTTAGTAATGTAAGTCACTCGAGATAAACTCAAGGTGACATCACATACACCCATGTCTTTCGTCTCAAATTGAAATATCTAATTTGTCATCGAACTTACCGGAAATCGAACCCAGACCCACCCGGTCGGTAGAGCAAGCTCTAACCAACTAGACCACAGCGGGAATATATTATATTAAATCATTTAAAAAGTAATAATTTTTGACTTTATTAATAAACTTGAAATTGAGATATTGACATATTGTGGTGCATAGTTTCTCAACCTTTTTGGCCTATGGTCCCTTTTGAGTTTAATATTTTTCTGTGCACCCCCCCTCTGACCCCCGACTTTCGAATGATCACTACACGTCATTAATTTAGTCCGTATACATTCGAAAACGCATTGAAAAGAGACGCACACATAAATAGAGGTTTCTTTTTTTTTCTTCGGGAAATCAATGTGTTGAGAGCAAACCGATAATCAGTAACGTGAATCAGTTAGAAAAAAAACTATAAATATACAATCACTCTAAATTTTCATTTAGTATAAAATACATGAAGAATGTTACCTTAAAACTCGTGAGCAAAATTTATTTAAATTTTAATATATTCAAATAATAAGCAAATTAGTAATCGATACATTATAAGCAACATTTGGTTTTTTTTAAAAAATCTAATTAAAACTTGTGAAAGAGTAAATTATAAACAATAATATTACAATTTTATTTTGTTAATTTATATAAACATTTTTAAGACCTGTGGACAAGTCAAGCTAGAGATCTGCACGGGACGAAATATTATACAATACTTTTTTTTTCGAGTTGTACGAATCTTAAGAATCAATTGCTTAATTTAAAGTTAAGTATGATACAATTGTGCATAATATAACAGTTATATTCAATCTAATATTAAAAAGAAAGAGTATTAATTATCTGTGAGAAAAATAGTTTTTCAATTTGAATAGTATAAAATTGTATGCGTCAAAATGATAATACAAATGTTTCATTCTCTTAATAAATAATATAAGTTGTACAACGAGAATTTGATGTACAAGTGAACAAATAGGATATCCTGGGCCAATTACGTCACCAATGAGCATATCTTAAATTGTGCCAAAAGTTAAGTCAATCTAACTTAAAGCGGACATCAAATGTAAAGAAGCAAATAATATGCTTCGGTCACATTTCACATTTCCCATAATCACTTAACCAATGCCTTCTTTAGTTAGCTAACTTAGTGTATAGTTTAATATTGCTTTTTTTATTCACAGCGCAAGAAAAATAGAATGCATTGGAGACGTGTTTAGAAAGAGATTGTTTTTGCTACACAACCTGCTGAAATTTCTTAAGAATGTCCGACTGGCCCACGAAGCAATGACGTGATTTTACACCAGAATTAGTAAATGCATGCAAGCAGTTTTACAACGAACACATTAGGTATATTGGTTTGACATTTAATGCGTGAAGAAGAAGATTCAAGTATTCATTGATTGACGATTGATCGTTCACACCGACTTGGTGGCTAATAAAAGAAACTAACAAGTATCCAAAAAGATGTGGCATAAATAAACCTAAAATAATTGTGTTTATCTGGAGGAATTAAATTTCTACACATTTAAATTCACACTACCAAGTCTTGGGCAATTGCTTTTAAGACACTTTTCAATGTCAGTAGATACAGCTGTAAAAAATGATGGATGGTAAATCAGTGCCATTTAATAATAATGTCAAAAGCTTGCTAAAGGAATTAAATGGAAATATATCGTCACATAAGTTATAACTAATTTATATAATTATGTCTATTTATTTTATATTATTTGCCCCCTTGTTTAAATACATTGTTCAGGATTAGTTCAAGTTTCATGTTCTACATTTATAAATAAACAACTCCGGCCAAATTCAGTCCCGTGCAGACTGCTAAGTCATGCATACTAGAATGTAAAAAAACTTTCCTTTGAGAGAAACATTCAAAAGGATTTTATTACACGGAGGGAAGAATCCTTTAAAAAGATAAACTGAGCCAAAAGTTGAAGACATTTCTTCGAATCTTAGTTTGTTGGTAACTTTACCTTTAATAGTTAATACAAGTATTTATGTTGTATATATACGTTTTGTTGTCATTTATTTGATTTTTTTTTACAAATTTATAAAAGAAAATGTTTAAATTTAATATATTTTTCGATAGAGATTTTTATATGAAACCAATCACGATTTTTTTCAATTTGTGTCAGTGAGGTTGAACTGTAGTATAGTTTTTGAAAACACATATTTTAGTGCAATTATGATAGCAAAAAAAATGGCAGGACGCTGCCGAATATTCTCAAAATTAAGATCGGCGCAGTGATGATACTGTGAAGTAACTAGATGGGCATGTGAGGAACACGGTTCCAAGTAATGTCAATGATAATTTTTTGATCAAAGTGAATATTTTGATCAAAGAGGTCGCAGGTTCCCCTCAACTGGTGTAGATTAACTCTAATGTAGAGTTTGAACCGTTCAAATTATGTACATTCGGGTTTCGCCTTTCGGCATCTTCAGGCGTTCAAGTGCACGGATGCACTTGAACTGACGCTTAGTAAATGAATGTTTCGTGTTTATTTTGACTAACAACACGAAACTTTAACACTAATTTACTATAGAGTTCAGCCAATCTTGCTGTACTAGCAATATTGATAAGATTTCGACTGAAGGTGCTCGGTGGAATTTCAATATTAAATTTGAATCGTTCAAATAAGGTACATTCTCACAGATTTTGTCACTAACGACCCGGGTTTGAAATCAAAATCTGTGAGAATGTACATAATTTGAACGATTCAAATTTAATATTGAAATTCCACCAAGCACCTTCAGTCGAAATCTTTTCATGTAGAGATTTTTGAAGTCTTCTCAAAGCTAAACAATCAGTTAAAGAAATATTATATTTTCTTAGACTGTGTAAAAAATGAATACAGATAATACAGGTGCATTGCTGTGGTAAAATACTGTGCTGTGATTTATAAAACGATATGAATATGTACTCCGATACAGGATATAGCGCAGACCAGTTCTCGTAAAAACAATCGCAAGAATTGAAACCTTCACGTTAACCTCTAACAGGAAACGGAGGCGGACTTTATAAAGATCACAGTAGGTATACCACCAGAAGGCCGTGAAATCAATCGATGTTTACGATAAAAACAAAATCAAATTGACATAAATACGTTATTATTTCATTGGTAAATAAACCAAACCGTTAAAATATCATTGCGTTTTAGCTTCAAATGCAGTAATAAACCATTATTTATTGGTATTGGAAGTCGCTCATACATTCCGCAGTCACTAGCTGCGTCGCAGAGTTATAGAAAAGTGAAATGTAATACTTATGTCCTAGTGATAATTTTGATGGAAGTTATTGAGGTATATGTACATTAATTGTAATGCAACCGCTTTACCGTTGGCAACGTCTCAGTTGATTGAGATATAACTATTTTTTTCCACATATCTGTGTAATATTACTAGTATTCTAGAACACCAATTATATATTCAAAGTGTGAACAAATAAATCTGAATTATTTATAATTAGTAATATAAAAAACGACTGAGACGTTGTCAAAATTTAGTATTGTATCTTATATTTAAAAAAAAAAATAATCCTCGTCCGCTCCCACTGTGGAGTATATGGCCTATGGCCTCCTAATGAAGGTATCCGAACAGAAGATTTTCTACGAGAACTGTTTGTTACTCAGTCGCTCAACCTCAAGAGATTAGACGGGGTAGTAGAATAAGGCTAGGACAGGAGTAGTGGTAAACTAATCGCTCTCACTACACCTAGTTATGGTCGGAAAAGGGTGGTGAGAATTTGTAGACATCACAGATACTCATGCTTTCAAACACGAAAAATGCTGCTCGTACTGGGACTCGAATCCATAAAGTCCGGCACGGAAGGAGCAACGCTAACCCCTGCGCCGTAGGACCCAACAATGTAAATATAAATAAATTTAATTTAATATCGTTCGTATCTTTTTTACGTCATTGGCATCATTGTGCAATATTTTTCAGTCGGTATTTACTTATATTAATAATTACAAAGAGATATAGAATTTCAAAATTGTATTCATGTATATTAAGAAGAGATACATGTATATTTTCAATACATACTTACTTTCCATAAAAGAATTTCATGATACCAAACAGCCATTTGTAACGTTTTCAAAAATGTTTAAAGGAAATACCAGTGCGTCATACCGGCATTTATTATTGAACGATGAACTTATTGTATGAACAAAGTCATACAACTACATAATCAAATAAAATTGTGTCTTCCGTATTTGAAAATAGAATTTCAACACACAGTATACTTCCAATACCTACTTCAATATTCTCCCGTAATAAACATTGTTCGAAATTTAAAATTCATTTTCATTATTGCGTTTATTCACACGGTACGAAATTAAGATGTGTTCCAAATTCAAAATGCTGTGGTTTGTACACCAGTGTTCTTCAACCTATGGTCCGCGGACCGGCACCGGTTTAGCAAGAGTTTATTGCCGGTCCGTGATAATTTTTATGCTTTGAATTTTTTTTGACTCAAACATCTCTTTTGTACTGAAAATGAGAAAATTTGATTACAAAAAATCATCAACAAATGTTGCACCAAAAAAAAAGTAGTTTTATTGGCTTTCATGAATTAAATTTTATATAACATTGAATTGACGTTTCAATTGTTGTTTTTGAATATATAATCCTAAGTAAACATGTACACTTGTATTAATACAACCAATTCTCGACTTTCAACAGGTTCCGTTACACCACCTTGGATGTAAGTTAGAGGTCTGCACGGGCTCTTACCCGACCCGGCCCGTGGGCAGGGCTCGGGCGGGTAAGCGCAATTGAGAGTCGGGCTCGGACCGGGCCGGGCTTTGGAATTTGGGATATAATCTGGGGAAAAATATAGCAAATCGAGGATTTTAAATTCGTCGGTGAGCTAAAAAAAAAAAAGGACTTTCGGAGATAATCTGGGAAAAAGTATAGAAAATCGAGAATTTCAAATTCCTCGGTGAGCTAAAAAAAAAAGGACTTTCGGAGATAATCTGGGAAAAAATATAGCAAATCGAGGATTTCAAATTCCTCGGCGAGCTAACATAAGGAGTTTCGGGCTTCGGGTCGGGCGTGAGTTTTTCGGGCTCGGACCGGGTAGTTTTGTAAAATTTTGACCCGTGCAGACCTCTAATGTAAGTAGAAACGGTGATAAGTAGAATTTATCAAACTATAATATACTAGAATAAGTTCTATATCTTGTGTTTCATCACGATTTTTTACCATTAATACACGGATAAAAAGAACTTGGCATGTAGTTCGTTAACACGATATTCCGTAATAGAATATCATTGTATGAATACAACAAATACCCTTTTCTATGCTTATTATTCGTATTGTAACCTAGTGGGAACAACCTAGGGTTTGAATCATTAAAAGCTCTTTCAAACATTGGTTTGAATCCAATAGTATTATTATAGATAATCATATCTATTCTAGAAACGGTGTGTTAGAAAGAGGGATTAGCTTCCCGATCAGGTTCCCCACGCCTAGTCTAGGTTAAGGCTGAGAGTAGCGGCGTTAAGTTTTCATTTATTCAGTTTTTATTGAATATATATAATTACTAATTAAATTTTGAAATTGTAACTTGTAATTGGAAATTGCTAAAAAAATTAAAAAAAAGTTTATGTTAATATTACTTACGATATAAGATTTTATTTACGTTTAAGAAAAATCAAAAATAAATAGTGCATTTTGGTGCGATTTTTCACAGAAAAAATAGAAGGTTATTGCTTAAGCATGCCACTGGTTTCCTGTTCATTTTTTACACATAAATATTATTGGAATACAATGCTTAACTCATTTGGTATGTTTTTTATAATCCTATTAAGTCAGATTTTATCAATTACAATTAAACGTTTGTAAATAAATATCTTAATAATTTGTGTAAATTATAGGTGTCGCTGAAGACCGCTACACTCACCCTTACGGGCCCGTTCCTACTAATAATTTGGTCTATTAAGGAGCCATTGGGAGCAGACAATGATTCTTTAAATTAAATAATTCCGTCGTGTAACGTAAGCGACTGTAGAATACTAGTCATATTTCTTCGTATAATAATTGTGCTTAGATTTTTTATTGATAACTGGTCTAGAGTGTATGAAAAAATATTAAAACTCGTTTACTATTAAGAATGTCGGAGGTATAATCGGATAGAATATAGATAATCATGCCACAACTAGTACCGTTATGTTGGCACCATTCTTTCCCACTTCAAAGTTGACGGATGACAAATTTTCAAAGTATGCGGTCGCTTGAAAAGTTTTCTCCGCAAATTGGCGGTAATTGGGATGTTCTTTATTCGAAACGGGATATTCCGTTGTGAAATATTTGTGATTTTACAGAGGGTTTCCGGTGTCATAGTGGAATTGCACAATTGACGGAAATAGTTTGTACATCGTAGGTGATTCAAGCTACAGGTTGTTTATGAAAATATTTTCTTGCAGTGTTCTCAGATTACTTTCAACTGAAATCGTGAGAAAGAAATTCATGTTACTTAATTTGTACAATATCTATTATTCCTGATATATCTGGTACGATTAGTCGTGAAAGGTAATTAATTAGGTTAATTGCGAATTGAAACAATGGCGTAACAAGACGTTACATACTTCAGCAATATAACAATGTGCTTTCTCGATGTGGACAGTATAAACAACGAAGCCTTTGTTCATGGCTCAATGCAGTGTCTCAATGTCTCAGTATAGAAGAACATATCGACTTTGGAAAGGAATAAGGACGTAACCCACACATAACAAATTTTACAGGAGGCGCAAAAAACGTATTTTGATGATTTTGGGCCACATGCAAATTATGAATTATACACAACCTTGAAGTGCACGGAGACATCTAAGCTGGTGTTTAATTGACATAATTTAATATTAATTAAAGAAATTGTCTAGGAAAACCCTTTATTTCAATGTTTTTTCCTTGGTTTTAATTGTTTACAAGGTCATCTTTTCAAACTTAAAAGCTAAATTTAGATAATAATTTGGCATTTGCAGCTTGCATCCTTTTGATAGAACGTGTATCAAGTTTGATACATTGTGATTATCGAAAAAAGGCTGTTTTGAAAAAACTGTGGGTTACGTCTTTTTTCCTTTCCACAGTCGATATGTTCACGAATTTTCGAATTCCGCTTCTCATGTAGAGTATATTGACTCATAATGGAGTTTATTTTTTAAAAAGTTTTTCTATGATAACTGCTTGTTAATTAATCTCTTTGTTTCGAATAGAATAGGCATAGTAGAGAAGAACTAAGATGGGACTCGTTGTAAGCTAATCGCTCTGGGTACACCTCGTATGCGGATAAATTTTAAAAATCACATATATCCATACCGTCTAATAGAAACGGTACATCCTGGGATTCGAGCCCGTGAAAAAATGTATGTTCGTGTTTAAGCACTAACATGTAAATTTGTTGACAATTTTGAATTTAAGCTGTTTTAACTATCTGTGTTATGTGTTCATAAATACTTTCATGGGCATAAAAATGAATTGATTTCATCATAGCAATTTATTAACCGAATCTTAATATGATGTTCGTAATAGTGATCCAATATAAAAAGAATATTTAATAACATTCGCAGTTTATGTTAAAAAAAAACAATGTGTTCATCGATGCCTGCTTTTACAATATATTACATTTTAATGTGAAGATATATGGGTAGGTAAAGAAAGAATAATAAATACCAACGGAGTCCTTTTCATTTAATGTTTACTAATCTGTATTTGAAAAAAGATAAATGTGCTTTAAAATAAGCCACAAGCAAATATAATTTATGTTTTGATAACAACAAAAGCAAAACATATTTTGAATTTGAATAAAGAACACGAACGTCATTTTGTTTTCAGAACTTGAGACCTGTCAACTTTCATATTCCCACAATTTATTAGACTCCACAGATTTCACGCTGGCCTTAATAATAATTGTATACATTTGACGCGACTTTACTTAGTAATTTTGTGGTACATTATTTATTTGTATTTATTATCTCCAGATGCGGGCGTGACCCAGTATAATAGCAGTTCAAAACCATTGGCATATCAGACATATTTTTTAAAATTGGCTGATAATTTTGTAACATCAAATTAACGCAATAATTTTTTTTTCTTAATGAACAATTCTTGCGTTGCAAAAAGTGGCATGCGAAAATTTTGTAATTTTCGTTCACTTTTTTAGCTACTTGGATGAATTCGTTTTTTTTTGTAAAAGTAGTTTATTTTGTTATAAAAAATAAGAATCGAATTGATACTTTATTACAGAGCTGTTCAACGTCAGGCAACCAGAAGGCCGCACTAAAAATAATACATTTCATTTATTAAATAAGTTTAGTAAGTACTTTTAAAAATAATATAAGTAATAAGGTTCAATTATTTTTATTGAAGCATTGTACAAGAAAAAATATTTAATTTATTTGAATGAGAATTCTGCTGCAGGTTTGAATCCTTTACTTAAGTAACTATATCGACTTCGATGTTTGTAGTTGCCAACCGCAGCAAATTTAAATCGATTTATCTTTCAACGAACATCTGTATTTTGATTCAATGAAATTCATGGTTGAAAATGTACTTTAACAAAGATATTCCATGCGGTTACACTAATGACTTTTACTATCAATTTCTTGTTGGATTTTTTGAAATTTAATTAAAAACCTTTTTTGTCAATGTCTGCTCCTAATGTGGAGCATATGGCCTCCCAATAGAGATATCTCAACAGAAGATTTTTTCTACAAAAACTGCTTGTTCATTTGGTCAACTTATCTTTTTTCAACGAGAGTAGGGATAGAAAATATAAAGCTAGAACATGACTTGTGGTTGACTTATCACTCCCGTTAAGCCCCCGTTCTTTTAGAATTGAAAGTTTCACACATCACAAACAAACATTGATTGAAAAAATGCTATTCGTATTGTGATTCGAACCTGTGAAGTCTGTCATGGAAGTCAACGACGTTGTCCACTGTATCATCGATCTACTCAAAATCTTAATTTAATTTAGTCTATCGTATTACTCGTCGAAGTGATTGCGAATAAAAATGTACTGTTTCATAACATATTATATAATACCAAAAAGAATACCCAGTACTCAATACTTCTTGATTAGGAAATAGTAGAAATCTCATTTCAAATGTGGAGCACTTACGCTAGCGACTGCAGTAAATTAATGCTGTACGGTTTTACAATCCCATTTCAAAATAAATTTTTAATAACGGAAATTTCAACAATAAAATTATCAGATAAACTGGCATGTGTTTAATAATTAAAAAGTTCCACGTCAGAAAGTGTGAAATGGTTGAGCTTTACTATTTTTGAAAAAAAAATCTTCAATGTCTTTTGTGAGCACGTTTCAACATTACTTTGACATTTATGAACACGCCTTACGTTTGATTCCATTTCGAATAAAAACATAATTTGAATAAAGAACACAATAAAAGATCATATTAGCATTTTAATGAAATTAAAACAGTCAACAGGATTTTATTAGATATCGACTGAAAGTTTTACTTTCATTATGTAGTAACTTAAATATACCAATCCAATATACATATCGACTGTGGAAAGGAAAAAGGACGTAACCCACACATTTTAAGGCGCAAAAAACGTCCTTTTTCCTTTCCATAGTTGATTCTATGTATACCCAGTATACTCAAGTTATTTATATTTTTACTCATGTGGTAAATATGCCGGTTTCGTGTCAAAGTTTCAGATTTTTTTTTTATGACTTCGCTAAAAACCAGTTTCTAGAACAACATCATTTAAATTAAATGATAAACATATTTAAGCTTAATTAAAATTATAAAATATGTAAGATCCTCGTTTGATATCATGATTACATTTTTTTTTCTTAATATAAGATGTCATCATCGTCAACTTAAAAAAAATAGATATGTATAAACCAAATTTGCCTAAAACGTAAATTACTTACATGGTGATTTCAAGTAAATTTTACGACATATTCTGTTTGCGTATTCAAAAAAATAAACATAAAAAAGTGTTATGTAATGTTTTGATAAAAAATGGAAATAGGCATTTCGTCTCAATGGATTTTTTTCGTTTTTTTTTTTAAATTAGAAATTTAAATATATATGTTTTTATAAACAACTAAAATTTATCGCAGTGAAGTTAAAAACGTATATACGACTTAAAAATTACGTTCATATGCATGCCCTCCGCAATGTACACCGCATAGTTATGCCACTGACTACAGTCTCAGCTCACCAGAAGCTTGATATTTTAAACGATGTTGTGATACCGAAACAGTGCGTCTACGTTTATTTTAAAGCAGTTAAAAACGATTACTTTTTCATTTTTATCAATACATAGTACCTACATAACGTTAGAATATATTGGTTTATTAATTCTTGTCAATATCGTAATATTTTTTTTTGCTTTCGATTCAGTTTATTTACTGTTAAACAATAATTATGATAAATAATTACGAAATTAAAAACGCTATGATTTAATTTCTCCTATTCATATATGTGGGGTTATAATCCAAAACGTACTATTTCCAAAATGAGCGTTATTGAGTTAGGTATGCAGATAGGGTAATTCAAGCTTAAGGAATCGACTGGTCCTATTAGTTATAATAAAAATAATAAAAGATTTTTAGTGCTTTTCCCACTTAAAATTTATTTGATCAGGACCGGTTTCGCTCCTCACGAGCATTATCAACTGATAAAGAAAATAAATTAAACAGTGCTATTTATACAAGTTAAATTGAAATAAAAAGGTGTAAGCAGTTACTAACAATTAAAAAGATTTACAAATTACATTATAATTACACAAAATTAAAATGCTTAACACCTATAACATACAATTAAAAAATCATCAATAAATATAAGTGGCAAATGATGTCAATTATAAACACAATTAAAATTTGGAAAATTTTTAAACAAAATGAAACTCTACATTACATTAGTTTTAATATAATATAATAAGTCGTTTTCAAATAAGAAATCATATTTTTATGCAAATGTTATTTTGTTTGTGTTATTCGTTATACATAGTTTTTAACTCCACTGAAAAGTTCGAGTTTAGGAAATAGTACGTTTTGCATTATAACCCCACCTATATTTTACAATTATTAAAAAGGACATACAAAGATTACTATTTTTTTTAAGAAACTACAAGGTAATTAATGGTATTATTAGAATTTATTATCCGAATTTTCCCGAAGATTTTGTCATTAAATATTATAAAATGTTAATAATCATTAAATTGGCTTATATTTATTAAATACAAAGAATTTGTCAGTTAAGTTATAGCAGCAGTTTGTTAGTTATTATTATATCTCTAAAGGTAATATAAAGTATAAAATGTCAACCAACCTTACACATGTTATCCGTACAAAAACAACTTTCCAATTTCAAATATCGAAATTAGCATTCAGCGAATAATAACTGCATTAATAAAAACACCAACACTATACCACTTTCTTAATCAATTTAATTTACACCACACGTAAATAAAATTACGAACACATTGCACAATAAAAATATTATTAATTTTTAATAATAATAATTTTGTACAACAAAACAATAGAAATCGCGTACGTATCGAGCATAATATGTATATTTTATTTGTCTATGACTTCCCGCCACAACAAACGTAACAAAACTGACTGTTGGCTAACTTCAGACTTGTTCTTGACGTTTTGATTGCATACTAACTAGAAAGAAGCGGGAGATCTATGGTCACATCGCTGTGATGATTTGCTGTAACCAATTTCGTCATTAAAATAAATTAGGTTAACATTTATGTGTTTTTTTTTATCAGGGTTGTGGAATCGGAATTTAAACAAGTGTCCATAGTTCTGTTACTGCATGCTAGGCTGACATATAATATTTGTAAGTTAAACGGAACTCATTGAAAAAGTCAATTCGGAGTCGGAGTCCTTTTTTTTTCTCGATTCTACAGCCCGGTTTATATATATTAATGCTATTTCAGTGATGTTCTATGATTTCATTCAGGGATGGGCTGGAGGGGGCTCGGAGGGGCTCGCGCGACCCCCTTGTTAAATTTCGGCGCGGCCGGCGAGCCCCTTGTTAAGAAAATCATTCGTCTTAGATCAAATCAGCACATTACTGCAATTTATATAAATTTTATTATGAAACAATACATCAGGTCCCCAGTACGAAACACCATTTTTTCGATTGATTTATCGATTTTCTGTTCGAAGGCATGGGTGTTTGTGATTTCTAAATATTCCCTTCTACTCTTCTGATCCTTCAATTCAACTGGGCGTTACGTGAGCGATTAGTTTATTACTAGTCCTGTCTTAGTCTCACCATTCTATAGACAGGTTGAGTGACTAAGTGACAAACAGTTCTCGTAGAAAAAAAATGTAAAGATAAGGAGGCCATATGCTTGGCATTGGTTACCATAGTCTTTTACGTATTTTTCTGTAGAAATGAAATCATTTAAAAAAGAAAACTTTTAAGTTTATTTACAGTTGTGAAATTTATAAAAACCGCAACTAACTATTTGAAAAAAGTTAGATACAAATATTCGTCAATTGTATTCATATCTACTGTACTGTATTTATTGAATTCAGAATTGTAGTATATACAGTGTCAGATTAAGATCATGGGAGGCCACAGGCGCAATTAAATGTGGAGGCCTTGTTTTTAGTACAGCGTAAAAATGTTTGAAAATTTCTTTTAAAATAATACAAATCTGAACAAAAAGTACATAGGCTATGTAATATAAGCCATTTTTAAGGTCCCTAAGATTCGGAGACCCCAAGCGTGCGGATCATTCTTTTATAGCGTAATCCACCGCTTAGTATATGTAGAAACAGGTTTTTAATATTTTAATATATTTTTTATATTGGAAGTTGACACTGAATCGTATAAGTGTGATCAAGCAACTTCCATGACCACTAGAAATTGAATATAGAATGGCAAACGTTGGTAATACAGGATGGCCAATAGCTACTACTTTTTCATTTGAAATTTTCGATCCCAGCGATGCTCAAACGTCAAAATGTAGATTTTTAGTTTTTTATATTGGATATTTATTAACTCTTCGATGTCTTTCATATTTTACTTCGCTATAAACGTATTCGCCCATACGGACAAATTTCGTTGATTGATATTTCATAAGACTCATATATTTTGTTTTTTTTAAGTTTTAAATTATTTCAATTTCTGTTTAAAGCCATAAGCTGTTTTGTGATATGTTTAAATTCTGTCCCACCTTTCCGATTGTAAAACCGCATCTACCAGAATTTATTCACAACTTGCTTTTTCATATCTACATAAACCTACCCAGCAGTCAGCTACCAAAACGTTAACAACCGGCTCGTTTAATCCCAGAGCTATTCGCGGTGTTATGGATAAGAGACGGATTTTTTCACCACTTTTAACACTTCCCCTACAGTGCTAAAAAATAATTTCGATATGTTGATGGCTCTTAAAAAACCAAGTGAAAAACATGTATTTAAATGTACGCCCTAAGTTTTTACTGTCCACCAAAAAATATGTTTTTTCATTTGGTTCTTTAGGGGCCAGCAACATATCGGAAGTATTTTTTAGCACCGCCCGAGAAGTGTTGTACAATTATAATTATTAAAGAAATCGAATGTGACTTAATGTACTTATATCTTGTAACAATACGTAACATAGCGTTAAAAATAATATTAAGTAAATGCAGTGGTGGATTATCCTATAAGCGCATGAGGCGCGCGCTTGGGGCCACCAAGTTTTAGGGGCCTCAGTAATGACTTATATTATAAATTCCATGAAATTTTTGTTCATGGAATTTTCTGACGTAAGATTTATAAGAATTAAACAGGGCCTCCAAATTTTATTGCGCCTGGGGCCTCCCATGTGCCTAATCCGCTACTGTGTGAATGTATTTGCCTACCTCAACCACCTAACCTGCATTTAAAAAAAAATGGATTAAGTACACAAGTTTCCCTCGCCGTAATACATTATTCACGTTGCAACAAATACGTTTATTTGAATAGGTAACCTTGAAAATAAAACAACCGTTTGAGGATCACTTATTATCTTCAAGTTGACACCGATAGATAGTACGTGCGTTGCTAACAAATAAGGTGTTTTATTGAATATCTTTTAACGGTTCTTTAGACAATAATCCTTTACACTGTTTACTCAATCATACAAGAGTACCGTTACTAATCGTCATACATAAATGCCCTATTTTTATTTGCTATGGTCACTGCTGTCGGATATAGATAATTGAAATCTTTTTTTCGCTAATGAAATTATACGATGTCAACAAATTTCATACCTATTTGACAGTATAGTTATATTAATTCTTCCGGTTAATCTAAGCTTCAGACAATATTTCAGGTTCAATAATGATGTTCTGACTAAAATTTTATGTTAGATAAATTGAAATGAAATATGTGTGCGAAAAACAAATCCAAATTTTTACCGAAAAACCACTATTGAGCAGTTGATCTAGTTATATAAAGTAAATTGATCCATTATTTAATTTAAATGAAGGACAGCATTAATTTCTTAAAATAATTAAAATTTAATAATAACTACTTGAATACCGCGCAAATAAATCATTAATATGTCCCAGAGATACTGCGTGTTTTTGAGAAAAATAATTTTGCCTAATATACACTCGAATTCGATATTTTAAAAACCTATATTGACTCAGTATAGATAGCACTACACATATTCATCAACATATTGCTTATATTCTAATAGAATACCAAGTATTTGATTTTTTAAATGTCTTGGACATCCGTGCTCGATTGCATATTTCCGGACACCTGTGTCCGCTTGGTATTCAAGGGGTTAAATGTTTTTTTACCAAGAAGACCAAGGCGGTGCAGTCGTGAAAAAAAGACGACTCCGACTCCTAATCATTTAATTTTAATTTATACATGTATACCATCAGGTCATCTTTAGCCAGTCTAGCATGCAGTGGCAACACTGTGGACTATTGTCGTTTGAATATATATATGTATTTTAAACGAATCTGAGTCGTAATATTTTTCCGACTTCGAACAAAACCCCCGACTCCACGACTCCAAACTCCGACTCCACAGCCCTAAAGAAAATGAAGAAAATATATTTTGTTACCATGTCCGCTCCCTAGGTGGAACATAACATTATGGAGTCATAATGGAACTTATCTCAACAAAAATTGCCCTACGATAAATTCTTGTTACGTACTCAATGGCTTTTCATTTATCTTCCGGAGAGAGTATGAATATAGGCTAGGACAGAACTAGCGGTTAGTAAATCTTCCTCGCCAAGTCTCGATTTTCAGGATAGAGAAGGAGAAAGTTAACTTCGAAATCATAAAAATACATGTCTTTGAACAGAATATTTAACATAAAATATCGAAGCAACCGAAGCCAGTGACCTTAACCCATAGGTAGATCCAGGAGGGTGGATATGACGGCCACGGATAATCCCTAAGATTAATTTAAATGATCGCAATTTTTTTTTATGTCTGTATTAGTAATCATTTATAAATTCATTTTTTTATTTGTGTATGTACAGTGGAACCCCGATCTACCGTTCTCGCATTGTCCGTTTTCCCGCATGGATCGTTTATTTTTCATAGTCCCGGACAATCACCCACAAGAACAATGTAAAAGAATCCCGCATTAATCGTTCCCCGTTTTACCGTTTTCCTCGATTTACCGTTTAAATATTTTAGTCCCGTCACGAATATTATCCCGATTGACCGTTTTCGTTGAATATTTTTCATAAATAGTTTTGCCTCGCATTTCGTTTTGCGTTTTTTTTCAGTGGAACCCTGATCTACCGTTTTCACTATCTTCGTTTTTGTAGAATATTTTTTTCTCTCGCTCAAATAGTTTTACATTGCATTTAGTTATATAAATAAGTTTTTTGAAAATTAAACATTTTTCAAAGATTATTTGAAAAATTCCCGCATTATCGGTTTCCCGCATTATTCGTTCATTTATTACGGTCCCTTGAAAAACGTAGAATCGAGGTTCCACTGTATAATTAAATTTAAATAAAATCGATACAAGCTAAAATATTTATTTATATAAAAAAACATGTAAAATCTATATTTTCAAATTGAATGGCCATCCCTTGGCATATTTTCCAAATCCGTCTGTGCCTTAGCCACTCAGCTACGAGCCCAGAAATACTGCTCGGGGTATCTTTCTAACAATGGTACCAAGTAATTAATTGAAGAACCCACGTTGTGAGAGCAGTTGCTTAATGCTCGTCTCCTTCACTGTGGAGACGTTTGTGTCTATGGTCATCCATAAAATACGGAGCGTCCTTCAACAAACCATTATTCATCACCGAAGTGTTGGATCCTCGAATATCCAATTTGACAATTTTAATACCTCATCTCCCTATTATCTGCGATTAAATTACCCGTTCCCAGACATGCAGTCTCAAATATTTATGTGTACTTACGACTCGAGTCATAAATTTGACTACATACTTTCATTCGTTCACTTGCGACTTTTACTTTATAAGATGGCGTCTTTAAGTATTTTATTTTATGTGCTTCGCTGGAGGAATGATAAAAAATGAATTACCCATATTCATCACTCACTTTGGCGCCGTCACGGCCAAAAATGGAACTTTTTGCCATAGCGAATGCAAACAGTGATTTGGGGACAACCGCAATTTAAATACGACATCTTTAGTAAAAATCTGTATCTTTAATTAATAATTAAAATGTTGTCATATTACTGTCTTTCTAATTTTATCAGCATGGGACAGAATATGCAAATAACATTTTTAAGATTTCATTAGTCAATTTCATTATTGTATTATTCTGTTATTATTGTTTTTTTTTTTTTTCATTTTTATCCATGTCCGCTCCCAATGTGGAGCATATGGTCTCCTGACGGAGGTGTCTCAACAGAAGTTTTTCTACGAGAACTGTTTGTTTCTCAATCCCTTATCCTCACTTTTTTTTCAAAGTGAGTAGTAGGGAAAGAAGGATAAGGCTAGAACAGGACTAGTGGTTGACTTATCGCTATTGCTAGTTGCTACACCTAGCTATTAAAGGATCAGAAGGATGGGAGGAGAGGAAATGATGTGAATTGCCACAGCAGACGACAAATTTATATAATATTAATATGGGTAATGTTTATGGTAACATTACCCATATTAATATGTGTATCAGCTGTTATATGGCAATCATTTCTTTTATTTTTTTTATACTTCAAAGCATCTGTAGGCTATAAAAAATAGTGATCTATCAAAAAAAACACAGTTTTAGTGTCATTTTAGTTTAATAAGTCAAAAACTATACAAATTCCATTCATCCACTTATTTAATATATTATAATATTATAATTGTTGCACGAAATTACCTTTCTCTGCCATTTAATTTAATTTTAAATTCAGTTTAAAAATTCACTTATTTACAAGCGTGAAAAATCAAACGCAAACTTATCTATTGAATAGACCACAAGGTATAAACTCAATTAATTCTTCAAATGGATTTTTTAAAAATACACCTAGTCCTCTTTAAGACCTAAAATAAAACGATATTGCAAAAAAAATACGCAAACAGAGGAAAAACATGAATTCCGGGCATGTGAAAACAGGATTTCACTGAAATGTAAATAATAAAAATTCACGTCAAAACCAAATATAGTAAAAAAAATCTTACTGCTAAAAATGTATGCTTTTATAAGGTGCCATGACTTGCAACCGTAAAGCAGCACTGTCAGAATACATGCGTTAAACAGGATGCACTTAGTTTTGACTGAGTACAGCCGTGATTCCCAGACTTTCCGTAGTGAAATACAAACATTTAATACAATTTATCAGTGAAGGTCACATCGGTGTAGAAAGTTTGAACACAGCTTTCCAGTGATTCTGTGCTTACCTGAATAAAACACGTGCGCCAGCTAACAGCGTCTTGCGGTAGGTACTTGGCCACAATTCCAAGAAAATCTTTAGTATTTAATAGTCTTATTGTTTGGGCATAATAGTAAATTGAATTTCTGCCGCACTCCTTGACTGAAAGCTCTATTGTGATTAACTTAACAAAGCTTCGGGATGTTATTGTAAGTAGTTAAGCTTTTGGTGTTTTTACATTTCTCACCTATCTACTTAAGCCATCGATCGTCAAGCAATGGGTCGAGAACTGCGTGAAATTTTTGGCGATAATGAGGTTGAGCAAGTCATCTACCATTTCTGATGTAAATATGCTTAATTAAAACTGCATATCGTCCCATTCCTGACAGAAGTTGATAAATACATGAAGAATTTAAAATGAGTGAATGGTACAAAGGTTATGTTTGAATATTATTTCATGAAATATAACCGCCCCTGCATATACAAGGGGTGAATTGATCCAATGCCACATTGACTGGCCGCCACTGGGTGTGAGTTAGTATAATTAATTGTTTCCTAAAGTGGATTATTTCGGGGCCTTCGGTCAGCGGTGGGCTGCCAATACGTTAACAAGGGGCTCGCTTAATATCAAAGCAATTCTCGGTGTTCTGTGGAAAAAGTGTTTTTTTTATCACTATTGTATGCAATACTGAAATAAGCAATAAGTTGTTACATAATACTTAATACAAATATACTACTGTGTACACTGGTGCTGTCATAGATAATTTATAAGTCAGAAATTGCAGTTATGTACTAATTTGATCTGAAATATTGTTTTCTCTTAAATTAACAAGGGGCTCGCCGGCCTTGGTAAAATTTAGCAACGGGCTCGCGCGAGCCCCTCCGAGCCCCCTCCAGTCCACCCCTGATTATGCCTCTTCGATAACATTGAATGTCAACTGTATTCGTTAGCCTCCATCAATTCTTAGATACACAATTGCGATACCCGCTTTAAAAGGCTGGAAATACTTGACTCCCTTTTGGCATTTCTAGGTAGAATTATATACTCACTGATATGTCCTTGCTGCGGTTGTGCACGTAACAATAACATTGCTGGACTATACCTACCTATTTATTGATGTGTCATGGGCTGAGGTCAGAGATGGCCAACGATTACCCATTTGACTTGACGACCTATACATTGTTAAAGAAACGGTACCTCAATAATACAAGGGTGACCATCGCCAACTGTGAGACGAAAGATTGCAGTACCGGACGAATATATCAATACCGGTATTTCAAACATAGAAAAA
The DNA here is from genome assembly GCA_031772345.1 of Himalopsyche anomala. NCBI lineage: Eukaryota > Metazoa > Arthropoda > Insecta > Trichoptera > Rhyacophilidae > Himalopsyche > Himalopsyche anomala. Next base: position 20,746,089 of record CM062840.1, read on the forward strand.
AGGTATAAAAATAAGAAAAAATTCGGCCACGCAGATAGCAATATCAAAATTAAAAACTTTCATATTTTATATCAATATATAAAAAATATCATCTTTATCGTAAGAAATAAATATCGACTGTGGAAAGGAAAAAGGACGTAACCCACACATAGCAAATTTTACAGGAGGCACAAAAAACGTGTTTTGATGATTTTGGGTCATATGCAAATAATGAAATATACACAACCTTGAAGAGCACGGAGACTTCTAATCTAGTGTTGGATTGACATGATCTAATATTAATTAAATAAATTGTCTAAGAAAACCTTTCTTTCAGTTTTTTTTTTGGTTTCAATTTTCAAAAGTTCATCTTTTTTTAAACTTAAAAGCTAAATTGAGATACTGATTCGGCATTTGCAGCTTACATCCTTTTGATAGAACGTGTATCGAATTTAATACATTGTGATACCGTTTTTGAAAAAACTGTGGGCTACGTCCGTTTTCGTTTCCACAGTCCATATCTACTATTTTGTCCTAAAAATCTTGATTTTTTTCTTTTCAAAATTAATTTCTTCTATTTTAATTATTAAAATTGTCTATGGTACGACACACGCACCACCTTCTGTAAGTTAATTGTACTATAATCTTCACGCAAGTGCAAACATACGTTATCAAAATTAACTGTATGGCAGACATACAAACATTGATTTTTATATATAAGACCTCTATAAGCAGCGGTGGGCTGCCAATATCTTAACAAGGGGCTCGGTAAATCTTATACATTTATTTGTATCCATTTTTACTCCCAATGTGTAGCATATGGCTTCCTAATAAAGGTATATCAACAAAAGTTTTTTTTTCTACGAGAACTGTTTGTTACTTAGACGCTTAATCTCCCTTTTACAAAGAGAATAGTAGGAATAGAATAATAAGGCTATGGCAGGACTAGTGATTAACTCAAATCCATGATGTCCGGCACAGAAGCCCACAACGCTGAATGAAAAAATGAAGGGGCTAATTCATAATAAAATTTAGCCATCTACAGAAATTGCAGTTAGGTGCTGATTTGATCTAAGCGAACGATTTTCTTATCTTAACAAGGGGCTCGCGCGAGCCCCCCCCAGCCCCCAACAGCCCACCCCTGTCTGTAAGCTAATTTTAATATGCCTATAACCTTCCCGGAAGTGCAAGCAAAAAAAATGTCAAAGTTTTATTGCAATCGGATCATATAGTACGAACAAACAAACATTCATTTTAATATATTGGATGAATTTAAACAAAGTTACCGCCGAATTTATTGAAAATGAAAAACGTATATTTTCGCAATTACATTTTTTTCTACGTTCATTACGTTCTGACAAAACTCCTCTTAACATTTGGTCGCCGTTGCAATTATGAACATGCATTTGCTGGCGGAGGTGGGACAATAACGGTGAATAAATAACGTGCAATTAGAGAACAACAAGTTAAAAACATTCGCCCGGTAACTACGTGATATCCATATTAATCAGAAATTTATTATTTATTACGTATACTTCAGAATAGCCCCCTAATGGATAGTTTCTATTCGTGCATACATTTCGTGCGTGATTCGAATAGAAACACACAACTTTATTACAAAACTAACTTGTATATATACTAATTTTATAGTGAGACTGTATTCTGTTTTATATTTATGAATACACATGTATTTATTTATAATTACTATTCTATCAATCTAGGCTACGAAAGCGAATAACAATTTCGCATTCCTTTCAAAATACACTTTTTAACTTACCGTATTATAAATGTTTTAATGTATAAATGTTGAATTTATTTTATTAAGTGATATATATATATATATTATATATATATCATGACTAATAAAAATCAAAATTTATCTTATATTTCTCTATTTGCATGCCTTAAAAATGGAGACAAATTAACCCACATTAAAAATGTATCAATTGGAAATAAATTATAGTAGAATTTTAATCAAATCTTTTGAGTATACAATAACTGTGCTGTGAAGTCAGACTGTTTATACCGGAGTTTGAGTTGGATTCTGGAAAAAATATCGACCCCTTTTCTTATTTATTTTATGTATAAAGTCAAAAGTGGCACCACTGCTTGCTATTAAGTCTAAAAAATATTAGTTTTCCGAGATAATTAAAAATAAATTAAGCTCTCTAGTAAATAAATATTGTGCTTAATATATATTACAAAAAAATCAGGGAAAAATTTCCCAATTCTTTATCGAGATAACTGAGATGAAATACTGATTTTAAGATTTTACACCCTGTTCACCGTTTAAAACTTTTCCGGTTCTAAGCTCAAGAAATGCGACCCCAATACCCACATTTTCTTAAATATCTATTTTAATATGGGTGATACAATGTTTATAATTAAGGTATTCTTATATCATAGTTTTTTGGACCTTTTGTAGTTTATATAAATACGATAAGATAAGAGATAAGCGCCCGCTTATCAGCGATCGTTCGTAAGATTATATGCTGAACGCCGCTTAGCAAGCAGGCCAGTCGCGCATTGTCATTTGCACTGAAACCACGTATATTTTACGCGCAACTTAAAATATGATTATTTATTAAAAAACCACAGATTTTTATAAAAAAATGTATGAGGAATGATGCAGAGAGATATTTTAAAGCCCTTAGACTATTTATTTTTTTGAAATTCATAAGAATAAGGCCAATAATGAGGAAACCACTGGGGTCCCTAAAAGACCCCCATCGGCCGAGAAGTATTTTTCTAGTCTCCGAGCCGCGAGAGTTAAGAAAGTTGTAATCCGTAAGTGCATAACCGTAAGCTAAATATATTTCGACGGTGGAAAGGAAAAAAGACGATGATTTAGGGTTAAAAACAAATTATGAAATACATACAACCTTGAAGTGCATGGAAACTAATAAACTGGTTAAATAATAAATTAAATATAAAAAAAAAAAAAACTTTTTTCTTGATCGCAATTTTCAATTTAACCCTTCCCTTACTATGTAAAAAAAGCACAAGCCCCTAAGCTGTGTATCCGTTACACATCAGGCAAACGGAAGTGAATCATGACAATTACATAACACTACTACAGCAGTACTACATATAATTGTCATGATTCACTCCTGTTTGCCTGATGTGTAATGGATACACAGCTCAGGAGCTTTTGTTTTTTTTTTGCATATTAAGGGAAGGTTTAAAATCTAATTTTTGATGATAATTGTCATCCTTTTGATAGAACGTGTATCAAGTTGGATATATTGTGATTATTGAAAAAATCTATTTTGAAAAAACTGTGGGTTACTTCCTTTTTCCTTTCCAGAGTCGATTCGAAAGTTAGCCTATTCATCGTATCGATTGGTGAAAAAAAATGACTGTATGTACCGGAAGAAAGTGAAATCATTAAACAAACTCAAGAGAGAAAGAAAATAATTTTCATTTTCAATTATGATTAAAATTTAGCTTTTATACATGAAAACTGTGATTTGGAAAAAGGACTAAAAAAAAGTTTTTATTTACAGTTTATTAAATTAATACTAGATTGAATAAGTAAAACTTCAGTTTTGTAGTCCATGTGCACTTGAGGTGCAAGGTCTTTATATTTTATGTTTAGACATTGTGCCTTCTTTAAAAAATATTCTATGTGGGTTACGACATTTTGTCTTTCGACAGTATTATATATTGAGAGCTGGCATGATAAAAAAAAATGTAATACCAGTCTTTCGGAAAGCCGCCTGTGTGGTCAAGTGGTCAACGTCGTTGGCTTCGGTTACGGAGATCACGGGTTCGAATCCCAGTACGGACAGTTTTATAAATTGATTTATGAATGGATGTATGTGATGTCTTGAATTCCCCTCTCCCTCCCTTCCTATCCTGTAAACAGGGCGTATCGAGAGCGATTAGCTAACCACTAGTCCTGTCCTAGCCCTATTCTTATATTCCTAATCAATTTGGAAAAGAGAGTTTGAGCATCTGAATAACAAGCGATTCTCGTAGAAAACACTTATGTTGAGATAAATTCCGTTAAGAGTCCATATGCTCCACAATGGTAAAAAAAAACACAGTATTGAAAAAAAAAGTTTAAATACCGATATTTCAGTTTCGTTAATATTAATTCTCAGTCTGTATAAAAAAAAACTTACTCTTTGTGTGGTGAATAAATAGGATAAAATTTAATCTATAGTTCAATTGATGCCAACTGATAAAACTCACCTTGACCATGATGTATTTTGATATGACATATAATATATGTATATCTTCAATAGCTTCGTAATTTAATAATGCCTCTATGGTAGGAAAGAATTTGTGTCATTTTTTTATTGTCCAGTGCATTATTATTATAATTTATAGCTCCTATTATTACACGGTGACATGCAATGTAAAAGTAGAACGGTGTCAACTAAATATGACAGCGAAAAAAGCAGGAGCGAATCTAGATTCTGTGCTGCTGTAAAATGCGTGAGATAAGAAGCTGGAGAGCGGCAAATTTACACAATATACTATAGATACCATGGCCTCTAATCCTGGGATTTCGGAATTGAGAAAATTAGAGAAATTTGTACGAGGGTTAAATGTTCAAAATTTGTTTATTTTTTAAAATCCGTGATCTTCTTGGATGCGAAATTGTCATGTCATTTCATTTTGTGAATTCCGCAAATTCATGGGTTCTTGAAACCAACAAAAATCAGTTTGAAAAATCCCAGAATTTCAAAATTGTTGAGCGAAAGTTTCTCAATTACGAATCCCGAATTTATAAACAATTTTATTTTAGTAAAAAAACAATATTCCTTTGTACTTCATTCCACTTTATTTAATATGTCAGGATCGGTTTCGCTCATTACGAGCATCGTCAACTGATATAATTGATATTCTAATATAATGCCTTTCCACCAAGTATTGAAATGAACACCCTAAAAGTAAACAATTTTATGTTGAAAGTTTAATCTTGGTATCCCGGGTTTGGAAAAATTGTCAATCCCGAAATTCCGGAATTACAAAAAGGGTTCGAGATTGGATGGTCTAATAGGTACCTTTTATCTACATTAAAATTTAACTAAATAATTTAATCACTTAACTATTAATACTCGGTGGAAAGGCATTATATTCAAAACAAAAAAAAACCTTTTTGCAGCACTAATTTTACATTTATTTATCAACTGATGATAATATCCGTGATGAGCATTATTATCATTGAATTTCATTTTATGTTTACGATTTCATACGCGGAACGAATACATTTTAATTACAAAACCTTTTCAATCATTTTTTTTTGGGTGTAACCAGTAAGTCTTGACTAATTCCTCCTTAGGTACTCCTGGTGAATATTTGAACCATGAATAACGTTGTTACGCTTATTATTACCACAGGTAAGAACGTTGTGATGGATGCCTTTACGGATGGTAGTAGTTATAACGTTGAATACCTTAAACTAAGGTTTCTCAGCCGGTAGCCTTGTGGACCTCCAGGAGCCACAGCGTGTTCCAAGGGGGCCGCAGAGATTTATTTATTTTGGGTACCCACAACACAGCTTAGAGAGGCCACGAGAAAATTTTCCGGAATGTCTATTTTAATGATTTTTTATTCTAAATTCTGGGAAGAGCTAAAAAAAACATCCCACGCTGATTATTTTGTTAAATTCGCAAATTCCTGGGAATTTCTTAAAATTCGAATTTTTATGGGAAGACAAAACAACAGAAAAATAAAGTCACTCAAAAGGGGCCACGAGTCTAAAAAGGTTGAGAAACACTAACCTATACAATATAGTATTTACAAGGTAACAAATATTTAAATCTTTATTTACCGTTCTACTAATAAATACATCGCTCCATTAATATGTAATCAAATATTAAATACCTACAAAACATACATCTTAATTTTGGAAGGCGAACTACGCGGAATAAGTAACGCTTATTATAAATAATGGGTCAAACAAATTGACAATATATGTGTAATTTCTGCCGTAATAGGTTTAATACTGATATAATAAATTAGACCCTTTTATCCCCATGGCACAATATAACCCCGATTCGTCCCCGTTGCGAATGACGCAGCTGTGCTAAAAACGCGGCTCGCGTCCGCCTCTGATGACGCAGGGGCACTAGAAGACGCGACCTGGTTTTACGCTTTGACTGATGCCAGGAATCGACGACAACGACATCTCGGGTCAAGAGTATCAAGTAATTCTGTCACTCGATCTAAGGTAATTTAATTTAATAACCTGGTTGAATCTACACTAGGTGACCCTGCAGCGCTCATTCGACGCGGTGGACATTGGATATTTTTTTATTGTGACTAGGGTTTGCAGTTTGATTTAAGTGTTTTAAATCCCGGTATAATTATTGTCTTTTTTTCCGACTATATTGAAGACGAACTACAAAATAAACAGGAGCTGGTTTCAATGATGATTATTTTATAAATGTAGTTGATAGCTTTTTCGACACCATGGTCTCTTAATTAAATCAGTGTTTCTCAATCTTTTTCTTTTGAGTGTCTATATTTATTTGTGCCCGCCACACCATTTTTTTGTCTTCGCATATAACATTTCAAAAACCCATGAATTTGCGGATTTCTCAAATTCACCAGCGTGGGAAACTTTTTTTTTTAGCTCTTTTAGAAATTTTCGAATTCAAAATCCCAAGAATTTTAAAATTTACGCATATGAACAGCGGGGATCTACTTTTTTTTTAGCTCTTCCAATAATTTCGAATCCAAAGTCACAGAAATTTAGAGATTTTCAAGGTAAAATCTAGTTACCACCCACCAACACCACTATATCGACTGTGGGAAAGAAAAAGGACGTAACCCACACATATCAAATTTTACAGGAGACGCAAAAAAAGTGTTTTGATGATTTTGAGCCATATGCAAATTTTGAACTATACACAACTTTAAAGTGCACGGGGACTTCTAAGCTGGTGCTTAATTGACATAATCTAATATTATTTTAAGAAATTGTCTAGAAAAAACCTTTTTTTCAGTCGTTTTTCTTGGTTTTAATTTTCATAAGCCCATCTTTTTTCAATTTGTAAAGCTAAATTTAGATATTAATTCTGCATTTAAAGCTTACATCCTTTTGATAGAACGTGTATTAAGTTGGATACATTGTGATTATCGAAAAAAAGCCTTTTTGAAAAAACCGTGGGCTACGTCCTTTTTCCTTTCCACAGTCGATTTGTATGTATATAATCCAGCACAGGGATGCAAAAAAAACCAAGAATCCCGGAGCCAAATTGTAGTCCCGGGATTTCGGGATTAATTAATTTCAGACCAATCCCGGGACTCCGGGATTGGGCACTAGACGTGTAATTGTATATAATTTGAAAAAAGTTTTGGTGACTCGTTTTTTTTTTAGCTCATCGAGGAATTTAAAAATCTCAAAACCCCACAGTGATTTTCCGATTTGCTCTAAATTTCAACGTGACTCGTTTTTTTTTTTTACCTCTTTCAAAATCCTATAAATTTTCTGGATTTTCTAAAAAATTCTCAATCTCGAAATGCCGGGATTGGTATGGTCACGATGTATAGCTAAATTGGACGGGATCCCTGGATTGGAGACCTTAACCCACACGTAAGTTAAGTGTCATTCATAGTACACAACAAGTAGTATTTAAGAAATATTTCATACATCGACTGAAGTGAGTAACATCAGAATTTCCGCTGCCATCTGCCACGGCCGTACGTTTGGTACTAGCAGTAGCGTAACAATATTTGGCGTATGTTCAGTTTGTAGTGCTGAGATTGACTCAGGAGTAGTTACACAAAACCCAGTGGCTTGTGCTTTAGTGATGGATAAATAATACTGCAGAATTTTCTCGAAGCCCCGCGAACTCTAGAGATCTCATTTCGTAGGCCAAGCGTATTAAATGGTCTAGTAACGCCTTTATACATAATATTCATTGAATAGAAGAGAGACGACCTTCGTAGAACCACGATACAAGTCTTGTAAAAAAAAATATTTCCTCCGTGAAAAAAATAAATTAACAATAATTTCATCTGCAAAATGATTACTGATATTACTCACAGAATACAAAAGAAAATCGGTAGCCGCCGAGGCGCTGTATTACGAAAGTTGGTAATTAGTAAATTTTAATTACTCCGACGTTCCGCTGTCGGGGCGAGACAATAAATCCCGGCCGATTATTGAAGGAAATATTCGCTTAAATTTAGCAGCTAATTTTCTTCAGAAAATATATAAATTTCAAAGAAGACGAAGAAGAAACGCCTCCGCGCGATGGGAAGCACGCGAACAGTGCGCAACAGAAATCACGGCGTCTTTTGTTTTGTTATTGAACGTGAATAGACAATAGTCTTTTGAGACACGCTGTTCTCGCCATGGTTCTCTCAATATTATCAAATTTAATGATAGTGATTATGTAATGAAATATCGGGTCCGTAGCATAGTGGTCAACGACGTTGGTTTCTGTGACGAATATCAAACAGTACTAACAATATTTTTTCAATCGATTTCTGTTCGGAGGCGTTCGTGATGTCTAAAAAAGCGTGAGCGATTATCAAACCACTAGTCCTGTCTTAACTTTATTCTTTCTATCTCAACTCTCATCGAAAAGGAGAGAAGTTGGGAAACTGTGTACCAAGTAGTGCTCGTAGAACAACTTCGTTTGAGATACCTCCATTAGAATGTCGCATGCTTCACATTGGGATCGGACATGGATATAAATGAAATAAAAGATTATTCATCAATATCTCTCTTTTTGAAATTAAATTTACAAGGATTTGTTATTAGTCAATCCCTCCGCGAGCTTCTGTTAGTATTCTGTAGAGCAGAGAAATTAAGCCTGAAAAAAATACAAACATATTCTTAAGTAATATTATTTTTATTATGGGCACCGTACAAATTTAACATGTAATATTTTAAATTTCTTATATTTAACGAAACATAACGATCGCTAAAAAAATGGTTAATATCGCTTTGTAAAGTTTAACATTTAACACTTTTTTTAGAATTTCAGATGTGTCTTTTCAAGCGAGAAAATCAAATACCAGCAAAAACTGTCCAGATTGGGAATCGAAAGACGAAATGCTGACCATAAACCACTTGCCCTAAATATGATATTATTTATATAGGGTATAGAAGTGGATATACCCTATATAAATAATATAAATAATATCATAAATAATATCATAAAACCTTTGCCGACAAACAAATAAATATAATTCTTAAAACCACTCACTACTCAAATCTTTGGGTATTCCCATAAGCTTATCCTTTTCGCCAGCAATGGCTTTAGACTCAGTGATACATTTATTTAATATATAAACACGAAACACTTATTTACTAAGCGTCAGTTCAAGTTCATCCGTGCACTTGAACGCCTGAAGATGCCGAAAGGCGAAACCCGGGTCGTTAGTGACAAAATCTGTGGGAGTGTACATCATTTGAACGATTCAAATTTAATATTGAAATTCCACCAAGCACCTTCAGTCGAAATCTTAAATTATATAGTTTTTTTTTGATAATCATAATGTATTCAACTTGATACACGTTCTATCAAAAGGATGCAAGCTGCAAATGCTGAATTAGTGTCTAAATTTAGCTTTTAAGATTGAAAAAATATGGGCTTATAAAAATAAAAACCAAGAAAAAAGACCGATAAAAATGTTTTTCCTAGACAACTTCTTAAATTGATACTAGATTATGTCAATTTAGCACCAGTTTAGAAGTCTCCGTGCACTTCAAAGTTGTGTATATTTTATAATTTGCATAAGGCCCAAAATCATCAAAACAAGTATTTTGTACCTCTTGTAATATTTACTATGTATGGGTTACGTCCTTTTTTCCTTTCCACAGTCGATATGCAATCACTATTGCATTAAATAATCCCAAATCTGCATTAAAAAACATACTAATGCATTCAATAAAAGTAACAATACGCAATAAAAATACTTTCAAGAGATTTCGCGAGTGTCGCAGTGCGTTCTCAGACACCGTGTATGTATACATATTTATGTAACGGCAACCCCCAATTACGTATACCAATTATAGTCAGGTTTCCCGCTCTTTCGGCGATTTATAGCTCTTAACGACTTGTTTTCGCAAGTTTTGTTTGCGGGCATGCGCACGATGTTCGCTGGGCAATTGAAAACGGGGAAAACACTCAGTTCCCGCTCTACGACGGGGTGAGTGCAGACGCGCGATACCCTCTACGCGAGACCTCTACGCCGACTTTGACGTTTCGACACGCGTTCGAAATTAGAATTATTCCGTACGGTTTTCCGATTGTTCCACATTCGAATTCTCAAATTACAGTGTTTTCTTTTGTTTCGAGTTCTTTTATCGAATATATTATTTAGTCAGTGATTTTATTACATTAATAATTAAAGTGATAAATAAAAATTGTAAAAGTGTAAAAACGTACAAAGTTTTTGTGTGTTTTAAGTGAAGTTTAATAATAATAAAAAAAACACTATGCTGAAAGGAACGTTCAGCGTTTAATATGATAAGGTAAGCTTAATTTAAAATTATCAGTATTATACATAGATAACTTTTGTTCATTGTTTATTGATAACGTTAATTTAACGTTGCTAGGCAATGTTTGTAACATTGTTAACCGTGGTCTGGTTGCTAACCAACGTTGTGCCAAAAATAAATCAATATTGAAAGAAAAGAAAAAAATGCTTCAGAAATATTTTATAGCCTGTTTCCATAAAAAAAATATAGTTAGCTGCGTTATAATATTCTACATGTCTTAAAGTATCGTAAAAGTGAAGTGATTTCAGTATATACACACTGCAATAGTGTTATCTTCCTAAAATAAAAATGTTACAAAAACACGTAAGTTAAATCGTGATTGTACTTGAATGTCTAATATAACAGTTTCACGATTTTACTACTTGGCTCACGTCACCTCTTGAGAGCTCATATTAACTATCAACGATGGCTTAAGTATAACGTTTAAAATTAAGTATATTAGCTCTTATTTCTGGGTTTCTATTGATTTATTAATTACTTAACGTTACATTGCGTGTAAAATTATGAGAATTTATTTTTATATAAATAGCACTGTTTATATATTTTTCTGATCACTTGACAATGCTCGCAATAAGCGAAACCGGTCCTGACCTTTTAAATAAAGTGAAATAAAGTACAAAGGAATATTGTGTTTTTATTAATATGACTGTCTAAATTAACATTTGATAATTGGATAAGAGTGGTAAAAATCCACCCATTCCTGCATTACAAATAGTTTAAGATCAACCGATACCCCTCTGTTAACGTATTGGCAGCCCACCTCTGGATTGATGGTTTTTCTTTGAAAGGTATTGATTGTTGTGTTGTTCACCCTTACAACTAACAACCCTCCGATACCTAAGACACGGAGAGGGTAGGTCGATTACCTTACTTTTAGTATTTTCAAAGCTCCATGCATCTTAGCATTCATATTGAGTGACCCGAAATCTTGTAAGGGTGAAAGAACATATAAAATTGATGTGTAAAACGTTTTTCACTTTTTCGGTTTTCACTGTCAATACAGTAGAAAGGCATTATTTAAAAAAAAATCTTTTGTGCTTACTTATCTCACAATTATTTATAAAGACAATGACTGGTTTCACTGATCATGATTCCCCAATTGACAACTTATAAATTTGAATTAAATTTGTTATTAAAGTTGACTTTTTTACTTGGTTGTTCTTTGATGTTATTATTTAAATTAGAATTTTATCTGTAAAAGTGCTTAAACATTTCAATTCAAAGCAATTATTCGTATTTTGTATTATTTCATTTTTTTAATCCATGCCTGCACCCAATGTGGAGCATATGACCTCTTAATTGAGGTATCTGAACAGAAGTTTTTTCTACGAAAACTGTTTGTTACTAAGTCGCTCAACCTGACTTTTTCCCCAAAATGAGTAGTAGGGAAAGAAGAATAAGGGTAGAGCAGAACTAGTGGTTGATTAATCGCTATTGCTACACCCAGTCATTAAAGGATCAGAAGGATGGCAGGAGAGGAAATAATGTGAATTGACATCACAAACACCCAGTCTTCGATCACAACTTTGAATTGAATAAATCTCAAATTCACTGTGATCTTACCGGGAATCGAACCCAGATCTGCGCGATCGGTAGAGCAAGCGCTTACCAACTGGGCCACAGCAGGGGACATTGTATTATTATTATCTTTAAATTCGTTTTATATTTTTACTGTCAATATTGTATGCCACATCTTTATTGGTCTTATTTTGTTCTGAATAAATAACTATATATGAATGTATTTTAAATTTGAATCGTTCAAATTATGTACACTCCCACAGATTTTGTCACTAACGACCCGGGTTTCGCCTTTCGGCATCTTCATGCGTTCAAGCGTTGAACGATTCAAATTTAATATTGAAATTCCACCAAGCACCTTCAGTCGAAATCTTAAATTATATGAATGTATTTTAGTTTAAGAGGTAATAAACATTTTAATTATAATATAGTCAATTTAATGCCTCTGACTCAAATTTTGTATCTTTATCTATATGTTAATTTCTTTGATTACCAATTTTTTGTTTCACCATTATAATCTTGAGAGCACTGTAATATTGTATTATCTTTTATGTTGATAAAACTCGTCATGAGCGAAACTGGTCGTGATGATATTAAATAAAATTTAAATTAGTACAAATGAGTATTTTATTTTTTGAATATAATGCCTTTTCACAGAGAATTTTGCAGTGACCACCCTTAAAGTATTTTCTATCAGATAAAAATGATCATGAAGTAATCCTAATAAATTATTGTGAAATAAATACAATAGAGATTTTCATAATATTTTTTTTAATAATAAAACGTTTTATTAAAAGAATCATTCTTTGATAATACGCTGCCTTTAAAACATTAGTAGTTATTTCTGATTTAAATACATACAAAAAGAGAGTATTTTTTTGTGGAAAAACTCATCCCTCAGTTTAGCATTTCGTGTTTCCTGCGCACGTTATCGTCGGGAAAAATAAAATGTATTCAGGTCACCTGGATTCCCAGAAAACAAGACAAACTTTAAAATATTTTAAGCGAACCTATAACTTAAGGTAACACTGCCTTACCCCTTTGAAATCTTGTGCCCCTATTACCTTTGGTTTTGCCTCGAAAACTTTCTTTCTTCGCTTGCAAAGTTTCGTCAGAGATTCGCGAAATCTTGCTGAATAATAATTTGTTATAAATGCGAGTGATAAATGATTCTTTGCTCTCAGCGGTTGCCTGTTACAACACAAAGCTTTTGAAGAAAGGTTTATGCAGATTATATTACTTTTAATCATTTAAAATTAAAATTAAGAAGCACTCCTAATATTAAATTTGAATCGCTCAAATTATGTACATCCACACAAATTTTGTCACTAACGACCCGGGTTTCGCTTTTCGGCATCTTCAGGCGTTCAACCGTGCACTTGAACGCATGAAGATACGGAAAGGCGAAACCCGGGTCGTTAGTGACAAAAATTTGTGTGAATGTACATAATTTAAACGATTCAAATTCGATAAAAATTTGTTTGAAAAATATTTCTAAATCGCCGAGTAAAAATTCATCAATCCCGAATTTATGTTGAATATTCAATTCCGGGATCCCGGGATCACAAAAAGGGCCCTGGATTGGATGCCCTACTCTCTACTCCACTTCAGGATTTGTTTGTAACCCGAATAAACGCAATGTGAATTAAAATTTCGTTTTAAATTAACAACATTCGAGATTTGTATTTAAGCATATAATCCTGCTATATTCCATTGCGGATTAATTCTATTACTGCTCGAAATAAACACATTGAATTAAATAAGCCTAATTTCTTTATTGTAACCGTTTACAATACATATTGGGCTTATTTTGTGCAGAGCCCAATCGTTTAAAGCTTCGACCAGTTTGCATGCAGCGTGAAATTAAATCCACTTTATTTTTTAACCGATTAAATGCGTAATTTGATTTTAAATTGGCTGCGGCAACAGTTTAGTTAAGCCATAGATGTCAACCTTTATTGGAATACGCTGTATAAAGAACAATTGTTTCAGGCCACAATTTATAAATATAGTCATAAAACCTTTTCCGACAAACAAATAAATATAATTCTTAAAACCACTCACTACTCAAATCTTTGGGCATTCCCATGAGCTTATCCTTTTCGCCAGCAATGGCTTTAGACTCAGTGATACATTTATTTATTATATAAACACGAAACATTCATTTACTAAGCGTCAGTTCAAGTTCATCCGTGCACTTGAACGCCTGAAGATGCCGAAAGGCGAAACCCGGGTCGTTAGTGACAAAATCTGTGGGAGTGTACATAATTTGAACGATTCAAATTTAATATGAAATTCCACCCAAGCCCCTTCAGTCGAAATCTTAAATTAATTCACTGATTGCAGATAATTAATAAAAACACAAAATTCCTTTGTACTTTACTTTATTTAAAAGGTCAGGACCGGTTCGGTTCATTGCGAGCATTGTCAACTGACAGTTGATAATTGAGAGATCAGTTGACAATGCTCGCGATGAGCGAAACCAGCCCTGAACTTTTAAATAAAGTGGAATAAAGTACAAAGGAATATTGTGTTTTTATTAAAATTCCGAATAATTGTAATAATCGATTCGTAACTTTTTCAGTGGAAGGAGCTTTAAGATAAGCTCTCACTTTTAAATAACTGTAGAATCTGTCAATTCGTCACTGCGAGTTGACAGAAATTCTGGAATCTCTTAATTACCCAGTTTTTCGGCAATGATCTCTTGCAATTGTGGGATGATAATACGGTAAAAGATCAATCCCGGGATCAAATAAAGGGTCGGAGATTGGATGCCTTAATAATTAAATCAGTGGTCGGCAACCTACTACCCGCGGGTAATTGAATTACTCACTTGGAAATTTTGAGTTACCCGACAAGAAATTATGATAATATTTTTTTTTTTCAAATTATTTTTTTAATAAGATCAAGGAAGCCACCAATAATAATATTCACTTTTAAGGTGTTTACTGTCAAGACTTGGTGGAATGGCATTATAATAAAAATAATAAAACATTTTTAGTACTTTTTCCACATATTTTTTTTTGGATCAAGACCGGTTTCGCTCATTTTGAGCATTGTCAACTGTTAAGAAAAATATATAAACGGTGCTATTTAAACAAAAATAAATTCACATAATGTTACTCGCAATGCAACGTTAAGTAATTAATAAATCAATAGAAACCCAGAAATAGAGACTAGTATGTTTGTCATACCTTGTTTTTCTTACTTAATTTTTGTATAAATGTCACCGTTTCATTGTATTTCTTATCAGTTGACAATGCTCACAATAAGCGAAACCGGTCCTATTCCAATAAATTGTATGTGGAAAATGTACTAAAAATGTTTTATTATTTTTTAAATAATAATAATATTATATGTGTGTTTTGTATTTACACATATATATCATGCAAACAAACAGGGCTGTGGAGTCGCGTGAAAAAAAGACGACTCCGACTCCAGCTTTAAAATAATTAACGACTCTGTCTCCGACTCCGAGGACATTTTTCAATAATTTCATTTCAACTTATATATATATATATATGTATACCATCAGATCATCTTTAGTCAGCCAAGCATGAAATGTTAACACTTTTGACTGTTTTGTTTAAATACACATCATTAAATATATTTTTCAAAAAAAATCGAGTCGCTCATTTTTCACGACTCCGATTCCGGCCAAAATACCGCGACTCCGCGACTGCGACTCCGACTCTACAGCCCTGCAAACAAATATATTATATATATTATTTTCTAAAAATGATTTTTAAAAGAGTAAATGGTATATATATATGTTAAAAATATATTTTTTACCCATTAACCATTTTTTTTCTTCATTTTTTTTTTACCCAGTCTCTCAAAAGGTTGCCGACCACTGGGATTATTAGGGCCTAATACCTATCAGTGATAATAAATTATAGCACAATTTGAATAGTACAAACAATTTGCTTGGGAAATGTGGTGCACTACCAAGTCACGATATCGATTGAAATTAATGGTAGCGGACGCAGCAGGGTAAATTATTATACCGGAGTCCAGACCAGGGTGGTAGCACTGCGAAAAAAATACGCGCGTAAATCAGTCTGGGTAACAGTAAAACACACAAACAACCGATATCCTATTCAAAAGGCATCTCCCGATCGGATATCCGGAACGGTCGTAAGTTATTCCCCGACACGGATACCGTGCGAGAAATACTTACCACAATTATTTATCCCTGCCTCCAGTGAAGTGCCCTGGATTCCGCGGCAACGGGAAACAACATCGGAATGGTCAACGGTGTGAATTTCTGGCATTTTTATTGCGATTTTTGTTTACGAGCATCCACGTGAATTATCTATTTTTAACATTTTTTCTGGTTCATTATTTACAAAATGGTGTCGTTTTTGGATTTGGCCAAACAGTGTATCATCCAAAGATAGAATACAAATTTACATATTTTTATTGTAAATTATATTTCTCGGGTTCGTGATGGAGTGGTTAGAATTAGAGCAACCAATTCTGGACCTTTTTTATGACCCCAGGATTTCGGGATTAAGACATATCAATCCCGAAACCCCAGTATCAGAAAAAGAGTCTGGGATTGGATGACCCAATGAACACAACAACTGAATCACTCAAACATTTAAGAGCGTTTGGCCAAACAGTGTATCATACAAATTTACATATTTTTAATGTAAATTATATTGCTCGGGCTCGTGATCGAGTGGTTAGAATTAGGGCAACCAATCCTGGACCTTTTTTATGACCCCAGAATTTCGGGATTAGATATCAATCCCGAAGCCCCAGTATCAGAAAAAGAGTCTGAGATTGGATGACCCAATGAACACAACAACTGAATCACTCAAACATTTTAGAGGGTTCACCACACGGCTAAAGTTTCTGATGAAAATCGTTTTTCTTTCTTTTTTTAATTCGAAAAATTTTCAGGGCCTCACAACTAATCAGTCTCTTTACGCTCGTTATAAAATAATAATGAAATTAGTACATTTGACAATTGTTTGTATTTTCCTTTGTTATGTCATTCTAAAATAATATGTATTTTTTTTATAAATTTTGTTACTAATATTATCGTCAAACATTTATTTAAATTATAGATAGTGTACTTCTATTAAAAAAAAAGTCACCAATTATAATATGTATCACTTTTAGGGTGTTCAATGTCAATAATTGGTGGAAAGAGATTATATTTAAAACCAAAAAATATTTAAGATTTCGACTGAAGGTGCTTGGTAAAATTTCAATATTAAATTTGAATCGTTCAAACTATGTACATTCTCACAGATTTTGTCACTAACGACCCGGGTTTCGCCTTTCGGCATCTTGAGGCGTTCAAGTGCACGGATGAGTTCAAGTTCATCCGTGCACTTGAACGCCTGAAGATGCCGAAAGGCGAAACCCGGGACGTTGGTGACAAAATCTGTGAGAATGTACATAGTTTGAACGATTCAAATTTAAAAAAAATATATTTGTACTAATTCCATTCGTATTTAATATAATCAGTGACGAGCATTATTAACGGATGAACTCGTCATGAGCGAAACCGGTCCTGATCTTAATAAATTTAAGTAGAATTAGAACAAATGAGTATTTTATTTTTTAAATATAATATGTATGTCTACTGTTTTGCAAAGCAAATTGATTTCTTCTTAGCTGATATGATTAATTGTCTTGTAAATAAATACGTAATGACCCTGTGATAGTTTTCAACTCAATAAGAAAGACTGCGCTATATCAACATGGCTTAAACCTCGTATTGCTTACTTAATGGGTGGTTAAAAATGTCATGATTTCGTGAAGATAGTATTTTAATAATATAATTCAATATCGAATAATAAAAATCTTTATGGAATGGAATCAATCCCTTAATAGCCAACTTAGGTGCTACATGTCGATTATCGGCGCACAAGCACGCCACTGGACTGCTCCCTGGGTGATATTTGAGATTGCGTACGTGGAATTCATTAGGACCAATTAACATCTCAGCCCGCCCTTCACCCCGACAACCCCTCCGATGAGATTTTCCGAAGGGTAATTCCCTATCAATGCCGAGGTGTACGCAAACGCACATACCTCGAGTCTGTTGATTTAGGACGATGTGTATAGCTGTATGAACGAGTTATGGTAAAATCGAATATAATTTCACGTAGATGTTGTTGTATGATATTATTTAATTATGGCTCGTATTTTTTCGGTCGGAAATTATATCACATTGGTCAGAATTTATATTAAATGGTCATGATGTATCGATCAAAATAAATAGCACGCGACTCATTCTCATGGAGGTTAATCCACCACCGGATGCTTGGCGCTGTGTTCAACGTTGTTGGCTTCTATATCGGACCTCACGGGTTCAAATCCCAGTACGAACAGCATTTTTTAGAGTAACAAGCTTTTCCTAGAAAAAAATCTGTCGAGATACCTCCGTTAGTAAGACATATGTTATAATTTAGTAGCGGACATGGATATAAAAATACGCTTTGATATGTTTCATCTTATTACAATATTTTTCACCTTAATTTCGGAAGGACACGTGTTCAATCAGGAACAAGGGATAAAAATGTTACACCCAAATACGGACAGTCATAAGCTCTTTTTCCAGGAAATTTTAGAAATCAATAGGGCACAGCTGCATAGCCTTCCGATTTTAAATGAAATATTAAACCTACCGGGATCTCCACTTCTATACCCTATATAAATATAATCATAAAACCTTTGCCGACAAACAAATAAATATAATTCTTAAAACCACTCACTACTCAAATCTTTGGGCATTCCCATGAGCTACATTTATTTATTATATAAACACGAAACACTCATTTACTAAGCGTCAGTTCAAGTTCATCCGTGCACTTGAACGCCTGAAGATGCCGAAAGGCGAAACCCGGGTCGTTAGTGACAAAATCTGTGTGAGTGTACATAATTTGAACGATTCAAATTTATTACAAAAGAGTTACACCAAGTATTTTCCAATTCAATCAATACATTAACGAACTATCTACCGCAATTCATTGAAGTGTTTGTACAAATCTTGCTCACTCTATATTTACATACAATTATTATGAGGCAAGTTTAGCAATAGGCAATGATTCGGTTAGTTATTGTTAATGAAAATTGTAATTAGTTTTGTCTATATGGCATACCTTAATTGCGTAGCATATCCGAACGTCATTCTGCCACGTCATTAAATCAATCAATCGATCAATCTTCATTAAGGTATTATACGAAGACGGAAGTTAAATCTTAAATTCGTCAATATAAACGAAACAGTTCAGTAATAATATTAATGTTTTATATCCAAATCTAAAAAGCTTCTCGCAATGCAATCTGCAATGGGCAATATAAAAATGACTGAAAGCCTTTTACATCTCAACCGTAGAATACTAACTATCAAGAGCGTAGACTACAGGACTATAGGCTTGAGAATTGTTAACTTATTACTAATTTTATAACTTACTAGCTGTAAGCCCGTTGAACTCAACGGAGGGATTTTTGTTGCATTTTGAAGTAGTCAAAAAACTTACTGGCGTGAAAAATAAATTACAAACCTATTTTTGAATAAGCTAGAAATTCTAAAAGTAAAAGAAATATACCTCGGGGCATATATGGAGCCCTGCCCTGCAGTATTTAAGTTGTATATAATATATTTTTTAGAATAATTGAAATGTTTAAGTTTGCTAACAAATATATTTCGTAGAAGAAGAAAAAAGACCCGAGGACATTTTACGAACATAGTGAAAAGTGAAAAGTGATTATTTTATCGACTATTAATATATAAGATTCACTCGGATAATACATATTGAATAATCAGAATCCATGCATTGTAAAAGCGACAATTGGATCTGACAGTGTACTGTACACCTGAGAATTCCAGTCTCAAAAACAGTATGTAAAAATAATATATTTTTTATTACATTTAAAATCACATTAGTAGAGGGTTGAAATATCAATCGACTAGCCGTTAAGAGTAACGTCTAATTTTCCGCTCTTGGTAATACAATAATATTTTGTTAGGGAAGCCTCCCTTGCAATTTACGTCCTGGATATACGCGTTTGACTTGATTTTGGATACATAACTAACTGAATTAACCTTTGATAAGGAGCTGACTCGATAGAAAAGTTAGGGGAACGAGCTTTATGATGTAGGAATTTTATGATATAAAAACACATGATTCAGCAAAAGCTTAAGTCGGTATAGTATAAATAGTAAGTTTTATTTTTTAATCTATTTATCTATTGTTTTCTGTAATTAATTTTTCAATATTTTTCACTGTTGGTTTCATTAAATATAATCTACAATAAGTGTGTTTTTCACATTATTTATTGAAGATTAAGGTTCAGTTATCAGTGATTCTAGCGGTGAACAAAACCGATCAATAAAAATCTGGAATTAGTACAAAAAATTGTTTTTTTTTAATACCATGAGTGTATTATTGAAGTTGATCTTCGGTTTAAGGTTTTTGCGCTGGTTACCAGCAGATATAAAAGAAAGGTGTTTTATCTATTGGAGATTTTTTCCCAGTAATAAATTTCTGGATCCTGATAACCAATATCCTAAGTGCTTCGCAACCGGTGTGCCGCGGTCAAATACATAATGAAAAATTATTTTGACCAAAAACATCGGGTTGTGCTGTCAAATATCAAGCCGAATATAAAACCTTTGTGTTCATTGAAACAAGCGCAGGTATCACATTAATTAGTTATTATTCTATAATAATTATTAAGATTGCATAAAAGTAAATATATTATAGTTTTATGTATGTATACTTTTCAAATAAAAAACGAAAATTTATTGTAAAATTTGTGTATCAATTTAATACCTATATATTTTTGCTTTTGGTGTGCCGCGGAATTCTAGGAAGAATTTTGGTGTGTCGTATGTGAGAAAAGGTTGCCAAGCGCTGTCCTAAATAATTGTAAAACCTGAAATTCTTAAAGAATCTCAAACAATTGTGACACGATTTAATGGTAAATGATCAATCACAGAATCCAAAACAAAATGATTCACGAAAAGGGTCCAAGAGATCGGTCACCCTTATACTAATATGTAGTTGTTATAGAAAAAATTTGTTGAGATAAAATTCATAAAGGGAGATACGCTTTTCATTAAAAACAACCGTGATTTAAAAAATCTATGTATTATGCAACGGTTACCGGAAAAAATGTATAAATGATTGAATTTGTTAGAAGTCTTTGAATTTTTAGTAAAAAAATCTTAGATTTAAAACATTGGATACAATATATTATCGACACGCTGTATTTACGTGAAAAGCTTGAGACACGTACATACATACTAAAATGATCCATTTTCTTTCAAACAAAAAGTGACTTTATAAAACGTAAAAAAAAAAACTATAAAAGCTTCCTACAACTTTTTCATATTTCGATACAATATTCATAAGAGGACGGATCAAGTGAATGTTATTATGTATCCCAAACTTTAGTGATAGACTTTCTTGATGCCCTTTGAATAAACAAAAAATGTTTTGGAAACTTTTCGCGTTTTCGGAGAAAGGTGCTGTATTTGTGACATTGCAGATAGCGTAGAAAATATGTTAAGCAACTGGAAAGTTTCAACATAATTTATGTTATTTAATATTTAAAATATTTTACTATTTGTCTTATGTATGACTGATGTCATGGCATCTGACATGTTGTAAAAATATTAGTTTGTTGTGTATTGTAGAACAGCTATGTTTACGGACCCTCCATGATGATGATGATGATGTCTTTTCATGTTGTATGGGTAACTGTGGAGCCTAGCTCCAATCCCCCTTTCATCTTTGTTTTTTTTAAATTCTATTTATTTTTTTAGAATAGTTTTGGGTTTATCTGTTGTGTTTTTTTTATTTCTTCTTTTAAACAAATAAATACAACCATTAGTATCATGAAAATGACTACCTTCATTTTACTTATTTATGTTTTGTATGTCTGTGTATTTATATGTTTTTTTTACCATGTCCGCTCCCAATATGGAGCATATGAACATTAGGGAATGGAGTTTATCTCAACAGAAATGTTTCTACGAGAACTGCTTGTTACTCAGTTGCTCAATCTCTCTTTTTCCAAAGAGAGTAGGAATAGAAGGAAAGGGCTAGGACAGGACTAGTGGTTAGCTAATCACTCTCGATACGCCCCGTTCATAAGATAGGATGGGTGGGAGGGGGGAGTTCAAGACATCACATACATCCATGCCTTTGAACAGAAATTCATAAATAGATTGAAAAATCAATTTATAAAACTGCCCGTACTGGGATTCGAACATGTGCCCTCCGTAGCGGTAGCCAACGATGTTGACCACTCGACCACACAGGCGGCAAAATATGGGTATTAAATACGGGGAGGTAAAAGTTTGTTAAAATACCTTCATTAGGAGGCCATATACTTCACATTGGGAGCGGACATAGACTAAATTTATAAATACAAAATGCCTGAACCATTTTTAGCAATTTAATACGATTTCCAATTTTGTATTTATTTCAATTGAATATATTAGTATTTAGTCAGACTTGTGTATAGCATATCATAATTTTGTTAGCCATTTCAAAATTTATAACTAACCTATATAATCAGTTTTAGCAGAGCATTCGTAGAGGTCTTTAACGAAAATGATGTGTTAATTTCTACAATTAAAGTAAAAGTTCTACTCTTAAACTGGCGTAGAGTGAGCAACTTTAAACGTAACTATTTTCCATTTGCGAATGAATTAACGAGCGCCATGACAGCTGAACAGCACCGGGAGCTTTTTGGGACAAACAAAAGCTATCGCTTATTCAAATGAAGTGTTTCGAAAACTTTCCGCGCTTTCAAAATGAAGTAACGGTTTGCTAAGGGAATTATATATTTTCTTTCATTTCACTGGAACTAAGACCTCGTTAGGGGCTGCATTTTTTAATTATTATTTGCACAAACATACCGAAAGGTCACTCTTCGTTGTTCGGTCGTCGGAGGAAAACGGTTTCGAAAGCTCAAACGGACATTTAGTCTAATTTAAGAATCGTTCAAACTATGCACATTCTCACAAATTTTGTCACTAACGACCTGGGTTTCGCCTTTCGGCATCGTCAGGCGTTCAAGTGCACGGATAAACTTGAACTGACGCTTAGTAAATGAATGTTTCGTGTTTATATAAGAAATAAATGTATCATTGAGTTTAGAGCCATTGCTGGCGAAAAGGATAAGCTTATGAGAATGCCCACAGATTTGAGTTGTAAGTAGTTTCAAGAATTATATTTATTTGTTTGTCGGCAAAGGTTTTATGATTATATTTATCAGTCAATATTGATTTTTAAATCAACTTGCTGGTATCCAGAGACATGTATTGTATATTTTCGGCAGATCTTGCGTTTCCGATTATTTACGGAACTGATTGACTAGAATTTAGCTACTAAACTTCGATTGTGGCAAGGATAAAAATCACGTATTACGCGGAACGTTTCTTGAACGGAGGCAGTGACTTTTATAATAAAATTTGGTGATTTTCACACCTTGTTCAACGCTATTACCTTACATGGTGATTTGCCGTACTCTGCTAAGCAATTGACAACAAACTTGACAGATTTCACTTTAACAACATGGCTGCTATAACAAATTTTGAGCGCCCCTCAATAGGGGCATTTTCAATAAAAACCCTATATTATATACCAGTAGCAATATATCGTAATTTAATCAATATCAGTACAATGGAACCCCGATCTACCGTTCTCGCATTATTCGTTTTCCCGCATGGATCGTTTATTTTTCATAGTCCCGGCCAAACACCCATAAGAACAATGCGAAAAAATCCCGTATTAATCGTTCCCCGATTAACCGTTTTCCTCGATCTATCGTTTAAATATTTTGGTCCCGTCAAGAATATTATCCCGATTGACCGTTTTCGTTGAATATTTTTTATAAATAGTTTTGCCTCGCATTTCGTTTTTTTCAGTGGTACCCCGATCTACCGTTCTCACTATCTTCATTTCTTTGCATGGATCGTTTATTTTTTACTCGACTTAATATTTAATAAATCCACGTTTATCATTCCCTGATTTACTGATTTCCTCGATCTATCATCTAAATATTATCTTGCCGTCCCAATTATTATCCCGATTGACCGTTTTTGTAGAATATTTTTTTTTCGCTCAAATAGTTTAACATCGCATTTAGTTACATAAATAAATAAGTTTTTTAAAAATTAAACATTTTCAAAAGTATTATTTGAAGATTTCCCGCATTATTCGTTAATTTATTACGGTCCCCTGAAAAACGTAGAATCGAGGTTCCACTGTAGTTGAAAAATGTACGTCAGAAATACCCAATATACATGTTTTTTTTTTTAATTGAAATATATTGCATATTTTTGGATTTATACAACGTATCGACTTGAAAATATAGTTTTTATTAATTTAACCTCGCCGGCCTTATTACTTTCTAACAAGGGGCTCGTGCGATCCCCTGCAAGCCCCCATCACCCCACTCCTACCTTAAGCTGCTTTGAAATTATCACGGTACTGTAATTTATGTTAATAAAATCAAATTTTATTGTTATTCCAATATGTAAATATATAGAGAAACAACTCTCAGCGTATTTCCACTTAAACATTTCCTTCCGATCCAGCGAGCGAGGCTGGATTTGTTGTTGAACAATATCTTTATTAAGTAAGCAATTAAAAACAACTTGATAAAACATTTTTCACTTAAGAACAAAACGAACGAAAAACACGCCAAGGTGGCTTTGTCTAGGGGTTATATATAAGCCTTTTGGAAAACTCTCTTCAAATACCAACGTAAACAAATCGCATTAAATTGATAACAGCGTAACAGTTGCACGATTAAAAAACAACCAGTTGTTTGACGTATTGTTACATCGCTTTGGGACTCTGCCAAGTTGTAACAATCATCGGAAACATTCAGGAAAAGCTTTGAAACAGTGATGGTAAACTTATTTTTATGTCAAGCTAGCGATGGGCTGCCAATACGCTTAAAAATGACAATCTTAATCAGTGGCGGATTATCCTATAAGCGCACGAGACGCGCGCTTGAGGCCTCTGAATCTTAAGGGCCTCAACAATGGCTTAAATTATAAAAGTCATATACTTTTTGTTCAGACTTTAATATATATTTACTATTTTACATGATTTTTTTTGACATATGTTATTCGAAAAACAGGACCTCCAAATTTTACTGCGCCTGGGGCCTCTCGTAAGCTTAATCCGCCACTGATCTTAATTATATAACTATTTGTCGTGTTACCGAGAAAGAGCGGTTTGTTTTGTCACTCTAATATACAATGAAACTTCTCATAACGAGCACCTCTTATAACGAGTAATTCACATAACGAGCAAACCAGATTGTAAAAAAAAATGCTGTCTTAACGAGCGACATTTCGCATAACGAGTGACGCAGAGTTTTGGAAAGATCACTTTCACATCGTTGCTTGCCTCAAGATGAATGATTAAGCGTGGGAAGGGGCTACCAAGAGGACCCTCACTTCTGCTTGTAAGAAGCTTTGGCCAGAGAGCGTTGTCGAACGTGATTTTGAGGAGTTTGAAACAGTACCTGTGGAGTCTACAGTCAACGAGATTGTATCTTTGGTACCAAAGAGCTTATAGAATTGCATTGTTTTAAACGGCAATAATTTATGAAGGAGAGTTTGTTAGGAGGAGGAGGAAGTAGCAGAACAACTATCTTCTGGCGCGATAGGATAAATGCTGAAAGCATGGAAAACTGTTGCATCGTACATTGAGAAGCATCGCCCTAATAAGGAGGTGGCTATGCGTTTTACAAATTTATTCAATGATAATGCTATCACATTTTCATCAAATTTTGAAACGTCGGCAAAAACAAATGTCTCAAGACAACTGTCTAGTAAAAAATAATGAATTATTTGTCCTAATTAATAAACTAATCATTTTTTAAATTGTTGTTTGCAAATCGAAATCGCATTCCAGTTTGTTACGCTCCATAACAATTTATAAGTATGTAATTTTATTTGAATAAATGTTAAAAATTTAAAATACGTTTGTTTTTCTGTCATGGAACGCATTATTGTATTTTACATTGTTTTATATAGGAAAAATTGTTTTGCATAACAAGTACGATTCTGAAACGAATTAAACTCGTTATGAGAGGTTCCACTATAATTCATTTTATAAAATATGTCAGAAAAAATTAAATCAATTTATTGAACAAGTTTTCCTTGACAAATTATGGCAAATAATAAATGTTAGAAACTGTCCTTCACAAAAATGTTCACGAGTGATATGTAGGATAATCGTTTTAAAATTTAATTGATTATCCGATAATATTTCAACCCAATCAAAAAACTAAATTTTAGCTGTTGTTAGATTATAGTCAGAAAACGGCCAGGTCTCTTTTAGGGTGTTCACTGACAATACATGGTGGAAAGACATTACATTAAAAAAAGTAAAAGCTCAATTTAGACACTAATTCGGCATTTTCATGTTACATCCTTTTGATAGATCGTGTATTAAGTTGTTTACATTGTGATTATCGAAACTGTGGGTTACGTTCTTTTTTTCCTTTCCACAGTCGATATATATATATTTAATCCATGTCCGCCCCCAATATGGAGTATATAGCCTCCTAATGGAGGTATCGCAACAGAAGATTTTTGGATTTGCTTTATCTAAAAATCTTCTGTAAAATCTCCACAGTCGATATAATAGGTTTGAATAAAGTACACGAGTTGCCGCTTTGGTATCACTGTTGTAAAATTTCTGCCATCTTGAGAAACGTATTTTGAATGGCCCTCATTGGGAATTTGGCAAAAACATTCCTGCCATCGTATATTAACAAAGTTTTGATCAATGGATGCCACCTTATTAAAATTTCGAATATGTTTTCGAAAACAGAACAGGTGACTTTTGTTTCTTTTCATAAAATTTTCGTATGACAAGGTTTGGTATTATATAATTTGGGTTCTTTACTGCTTTTTTTTTAGAGGACGACTTATATGTATACATGCTACCTTTTTTGGTTCCTATGACAACAGGTATGTAAGACTTAGAATGGGGGCAATTATTAGTATTAAATCGTGACATCAAAACAACAGTAGGAAAATTATAAAAAAATATTTTTTGAGCTGTGAATGCTAGTATAGGCAATTTATAATGACGAATAAAATGCAATGGTGGGATACACAGT
Organism: Himalopsyche anomala; assembly: GCA_031772345.1. Classification (NCBI taxonomy): domain Eukaryota; kingdom Metazoa; phylum Arthropoda; class Insecta; order Trichoptera; family Rhyacophilidae; genus Himalopsyche; species Himalopsyche anomala. The sequence continues at coordinate 20,773,186 of CM062840.1, forward strand.
GATCTTAAAATACAACCATCACAGATACATATTAATTTACAAAGACATTAACCTTTAAACTGCCGTAGAAAAAAGTACGTAATTACCTAGCACGCCGGTTGTAATTTGTAATTATTAATTAAATTAGTTATTGACGAGTTAACTCGTAACTAGCGAGTTGAGCACAAAACATTTTACGAGATATCTCGTCTGTGGCATGCATCGAGTTGAAAAGAGTATTAATATACCATGAAGAAGCTACGATGGACCTGGCTTGGACATGTGCTGTGGATGCCAAAAGAAAACCTGAATTCTGCTTGTCTCTTCTGCCAACCGGATGGATTCCGCCTTCGTGGAAAGCCACTGACAACCATCTACAGCAGGGCTTACCAAACTATGTTTCGTCGAACACTGACGTTACATGGAATCTAAACAAGTGTTCCACAAACATTTGGAATGATAATATATAGTCCAAAACATTTAAACATCTTCTACTTTATGTTAAAAATTGAGTGATGGTCAATCTCCACCGATGTTTTAAGCATCACTTTTAAGGTGTTCACTGTCAATACTTGGTGGAATGGCATTATAATAAAAATAATAAAAGATTTTTAGTACTTACTATTTAGTACTCCATTTAGTACTTACTTAGACTTGTTTTTAGTTTGTGGAAAAAGTACTAAAAATCTTTTATTATTTTTATTATCATGTTTTAAACGTTAAATATAGACGGAGATTTTAAATCACTCAGAGTTTGGTTTATTCATATTTTTATGGAACACTGTTTTAAAAACAATTAACTAAATCATAATAAGCGATTTAATGACATATATTTTTTTAAATACTTTTACAATTTTGAATTACTCGACCCAAAGGAATTGTGTTCAAATTTGAATCGTTCAAATTATGTACATTCTCACAGATTTTGTCACTAACGACCCGGGTTTCGCCTTTCGGCATCTTCAGGCGTTCAAGTGCACGGATAAACTTGAACTGACGCTTAGTAAATGAATGTTTCGTGTTTATATAAGAAATAAATGTATCATTGAGTTTAAAACCATTGCTGGCGAAAAGGATAAGCTCATGGGAATGCCCACAGATTTGAGTAGTGAGTGGTTTTAAGAATTATATTTATTTGTTTGTCGGAAAAGGTTTTATGATTATATTTATTTAGGGTATAAGAGTGGAGATCCCGGCATGTTTAATATTTCATTTAAAATCAGAATGCTGTTGCACTCTGTTTATTTCCAAAATTTGGAATTGTGTTCCTTTAATATGGCTTTAAAAATATTTTCTTTTTTCAAAAAAGCTCTCATCTCTGGAGGGTTTTAATGTGTCTGAATTATGGTTAAAAACCTTGTAAAAATGTTGATTGAAACGTAGACGGAAGTAAAATTTGCACGTCTTTTGTGTAAGTAATAGTTTTAAATTAGTATTAATTAGCAAGGCAGCCTTAGTCTTTCAGGTAGTAGTAGAGTAAGCTTGACTAATCATAGGAGGTGACGCAATTTGTCTGCGAACAAAAGTACAATCAATCTTACAATACTCTCCTGCTTTTATAGAGCGAATTGATTACCTCGTATAAATAAGCACGGCTTACATTTGTCACTTATTTCTTACTATTTGAATATAGGCGTTATACTATCCGACTAGGGCCAGAGGTGTAGCTATTAGAGTGTCCAATCCCAGGATCCTGTCCAATTTTGTGATCCCAAAATCCTGGGATTGCGGCATTACTAATTCCAGGATTCCGGGATTGAAGAGCAAAAAAAAGCTCGCACGCTCTCATTTGAGCAAATTCGTAAATTACTGGGATTTTGGATTAGAAAATCTTGAAAAAAAAACTCTCGCGCCGGTAATTTTGAGAATTTCGAAAATTTCTGGGTTTTTATAATTGACATGACATCAAAATAATATGGTAAAATATCAAGGTATTTCAGTTCTACAGTTTTTTAAAAAGTTAAAGGTTGATAGCTATTTCAGCTTTCGCCATCATCAGAACTATGCTTTAAACGTAAATTTACTCAGCTATATATACTGGTTAAGAAGAGATACACAATGCATCATATTATTCACTCTAACATACTAATTCTAATTCTAATTACAATATTGCACTTATTAAATGTGATTTTAGTGTTACAAAGAAAGATAAGCAGTCTGGGTTTTTAAAAACATTAATTAGAATAATTCAAACTGATATTTGACATCAATTCAAGCAGGGTTGGCTCACCACCAGGAACTAAAAATGCAAACATGTGGTCGCGATGTGATTTTTTATGTCCTGTTGAATTGATTTTCTCTGCTGTCTTTTGTATTGTATCTAAAACGCGGAGAAGCGATCTTTGTCAAAGAGAGCTTTAATAAATAATTTTTGATGTTAGCCTTCAGTTAAACCGCTTCAATTCGCAGAAATGTTAAAATTTATATTAAGGCTTTCTGCGAAATCATTTATATAAATTTTCTGTAACCTTTCCGCGTCGAAGTTTCGTTAGAAAAATAAATATTCCCCGGTTATTAAAACGGTCGTATTTTATGCGAACAAAAGCAAAGGAGGCGCGCCGATAGGGCCGTATTTCAAACTTTCGTTTTAAAATGATATAAATTGAGATATTTTTTTTTTGTTTGCAACGCGCGCGAAGTTACGGAATATGAAGGAACATTGTCGGCAGAAATGAGTGAAAAACTTTTCAACTCTTACATATTACAGCACTGCTTCTCTAAGTTTATCGTATCTATGCACCCTTTTTTTACCGTGTTTACTCTAAATATGAATTACTTACTGTACTGACTAAGATCGGTACCGGATTCACTCATGGCTTCTGATCTTATTTAATAATAATGGATTTCGACTGAAGGTGCTCGGTGGAATTTCAATATTAAATTTGAATCGTTCAAATTATGTACATTCACACAAATTTGTCACTAACGACCCGGGTTTCGTCTTTTGGCATCTTCAGGCGTTTAAGATCATCCGTGCACTTGAACGCCTAAGATGCCGAAAGGCGAAACCCGAGTCGTTAGTGACAAAATTTGTGTGAATGTACATAATTTGAACGATTCAAATTTAAAAGAGTATTTTATTTTTTGCCGCCTGTGTGGTCGAGTGGTCAACGTTGTTGGCTTCGGCTACGGAAGGCCCGGGTTCAAATCCCGGTACGAACAGTTTTGTAAATTGATTTTCCAATCGATTTATGAATTTCTGTTCAAAGGCATGGATGTATGTGATGTCTTGAATTCACTCCTCTCACCCATCCTATCCTATGAACGGGGGCGTATTGAGAGCGATTAGCTTACCACTATTCCTTTCCTAGCCCTATCCTTCTATCCCTACTCTCTTTGGAAAAAGAGAGGTTGAGCAACTGAGTAACAAGCAGTTCTCGTAGAAACACTTCTGTTTAGATAAAATCCATTAGGAGTTTATATGCTCCACATTGGGAGCGGACTAAAAAAAAAATACATGAAGAATTTAAAATGAGTGAACGGTATAAATGTTATGTTTGAATATTATTTAATTAAATATAACCGCCCCTGCATATACAAGGGGTGCATTGATCGTCAATTATTAAAAACTGTTGGGTAAATCAAAATCTAATTAATAAAATACTTATTTCATTTAATTAGTATTATAAAAAAGGTCGCAAACTTTGAACGCCACTGCTTTGTCCTATTTATCAAATAAAAGTTAGTTTATGCGGTTACTAAACTTTATGAACCGTAAAAATATTCTCTTTGAACAGTAGTGGGTCGTTTCATTTATAATATATTTCTATTTTTTTTATGTTGTATAATATAACCATGAGTTGAAAAAGAATTTTATAAATAAGGTTTCCTATAGATCATCACAGACATTCCCTAGGGTTGGCAAACTCTTTTACCAAAGAAGTCAAATAATTAGACTAGCAGTACTATTCAAAGCCATTAATAAGTACTGCAGGGCTGTCAATATATGTCCAGGGGTCTTCTTCTTCTTCTCCGAAATATATGCGTTTGCACACTTGAAACATTTGAATTATTCTAAAAAATATAAAAATATGAATACTGCAGGGCTGTCGATATTAGATATAGCAGCTCAATTATGATTTTTACGAATATATTTTATTATATACGCTATTTGCATAATTTGTTTTTCAATCCCGGTGTATTTTAGTTCTTTTAGAGGATTGGGTGTATTCCAAAAAATCCAGTTGGAGAACTAATTACGTTTAGATTTTCTGGCTTATTCAATAAATAGGTTTGCAATTTATTTTTCACGCCAGTAAATTTGTTGATTATTTAAAAATGCATCGAAATTCCCCCCCTCTTCTCCGTTGAGGGAAACGGGCTTACAGCTAGTATATCTTAATTTGAATAATTTAGTGTTGTAGTCGGGTTTGTGGCGCATCGGTCAACCTAGTTAGCTAGATTATATTTTTACCTAGAATAGATTTTTTTCAATTTACTGATTTACTGTTAGATAAACATATCTTTGAATCATTCAAATTATGTACACTCCCACAGATTTTGTCACTAACGACCCGGGTTTCGCCTTTCGGCATCTTCAGGCGTTCAAGCGCACGGATGAACTTGAACTGACAGTCAGTTCAAGTTCATCCGTGCGCTTGAACGCCTGAAGATGCCGAAAGGCGAAACCCGGGTCGTTAGTGACAAAATCTGTGGGAGTGTACATAATTTGAATGATTCAAATTTAATATTGAAATTCCACCAAGCACCTTCAGTCGAAATCTTAAATTATAAACATAGCTGTTTGTGATGCCTTAAAATTCCCTTTAACCCTCCTGTAGCGAGAGCGATTAATTAACAATTAACCCAGACCAAACCCTATGCTTCTACCCCTACTATTTTGTTTTTATTCTACCCCTTCTACCCCTACTATGGTGTCGAGAAACCACTAGTCCTTTCCTATGCGGGAGTAATATGAAATATCTATCAAGTTTATATTAAATAATATTTATAGAACTAAATACGTTGATATTTTTTCACCGTATTATAATGGATCAATCAATGAAGAAAATAAAAATAAAGTTATTTTAATACTGTTAAGAGTCATGAAATTAAATTAAATTCATGTGTGCATAAACTTCTATTTTAGTGTTAATATTCATAGAGAATTCTCGACACTATAATTCACAAAACTATAGATATAACTTTAGTCGCAAGCAATCTTTATAAGCTAGTCAAACTTAAAAATATAACTTTCCAAGAAAGCCGATGTTATTAATATGATTGCACTTGAATGTTAGTTTGAAAACTTTGCTCAACGAGTGTATAAACGACAAATTCAGTAACCTGAACGCTGCCTTATAAAAATCACATTCACTTTACTAAAAATATATTATTTATTCCAACTTAATTTGAAATATTTAAAGTTCTTTAAAATTTTCTTTGTGTTTATTTACTGAAAAGTTCAGTAAATATTGTGCAGTTTTATTATTGACGGTATGTGATTTGATGTTAGCGCTCGATTCATGCGGATCGTTTCTCACGTACGTGATTCCGAAAGTTTCTGTTGAATAATGGCTCATTGAGTTTTCCTTTATGAAGTGGAACGGTGGCATAATGGAAATGATTTTTCCGTCAAATACGTTGCGCTCACTTAACCCGGCCAGCTGGAAAATAATTTTTAAAAAATAATATTTATATTTACTTTTCGTTTCGTTATTCTTAGTATAATATGGATTGAGTAAACAGAAAATTGCATTTTTGCTTCGTTAATTTAAATTATATTTTATTTGAACCATTTTTCAAAGTTAAAATTACAACATATTTTTTTTAAATTAGAGTACTCAACGTTGTTCCCATCACCAATTGCTACGGCTTTGCACTGTTCTTACAAGGTGTATTCTGTAGAGTAACAACTTTAAAACGTCAACAATTTTGTATACTAATATTGGAAGTGTTTTTTGTTAAGAAGAGGCATATTACAATGCTTACACATGCACCGAGCATAATTATTTTTTTTTGCTTGACCCACACCTTGTAGATTATTCTAAGCTTATTTATTTTTTCATGTTGCTATCAAAATATTTTTATTAGTGTTTCCTGAAATCTTGCTTTGTGGATTATTTTAATTTTAAATTTTAAATGGACTTCACTATTATTCGGTGGTTTTCAGAAGGTTAAATAGAAGCTTCAAACGAAATATGCCAACATCTTTTTTTTTACCGTGTCCGCTCCCAATATGGAGCATATGGACTCCTAATGGATTTTATTCCAACAGAAGTGTTTCTACGAGAACTGCTTGCTTGTTACTCAGTTGCTCAACCTCTCTTTTTCCAAAGAGAGTAGGAATAGAAGGGTAGGGCTAGGACAGGACTAGTGGTTAGATAATCGCTCTCGATTTGCCCCGTTTATAGGATAGGATAGGTGGAAGGGAGAAATTCAAGACATCACATACATACATGCCTACGAACAGAAATTCATAAATTGATTGAAACATCAATTTATAAAACTGTCCGTACTGGAATTCGAGCCCGTGACCTCCGTAACCGAAGCCAACGATGTTGACCACTCGACCACACGGAAACTATTAAAAAAAACAATTACTGTATCTGCTATATAGCTTTAATAAATGTCGCTAATTACCGCAATTATGGCTTTTTTTGAAAGTATAGTACATCACGTAAAAATACGATTCCCAGACTCAACGTTTGGCTAGCTTAATACGTGAAAATACGGCTCCGGAAATTTACGTGTTAAGCTTAATGCAATTTCAAGGAAACACTTTGATAAAGTGACGGAATTAATAATGAGATTAGAGATTAGGTTTTCGAATATGCAATGGCAGTGAGCTGCGATACTCTGAGAGAGTCAAACAAGTTATAATATGTGTGGCGGGAAAAGGGAGCGAGTCAAAATTTTCGCAATGCGGCTATAAGCGGAAATAATATTATTACTAAAGTTTAAACTTCACGAGATCGTGCGAGCAAGATCGACCAAAACTGTTGTTCACGCGGGAATGTCGTAGTATGTTATATCGAAACTATAACAGAGCAGTTGAAACAAATGACAACGAAGAACAGAGCGCCATGATTGTATGCTTTCGCAAAGCCAATCGACTTTGCGTGTAGCGTTTTCCAATATTTAATCAACTACCACTAGATAGATACCTTGTTAATATCAACTAGACTTCTAAGCTTTGTACCCACCACTCATATGGTCTTAAAATCATTTTTGAAGGAGGAATTTTGCAATGTAACAATGTGATACAATGGGATTGAAAATTCAACATAAAATCGTTTCAAACAATTTCATGTCGATTTCAAAATGAGCATCGTGAGACCTTTTTTTTAAGTTCTTATTTGCTTAAATTTGAATCGTTCAAATGAACATTCACACAAGCAGTACCGGCGCGAGGTTATTTGGCGCCCTAGGCAACGGTTATTGGCGCGCCCCCCTTTTAACAAACTGTGAAATATTTTTTTATATGCATATTATATGGATTATATGGCCTCCTTTTTATATGCTTATTATTTTTTATATGCTTATTATATGGATTATATGGCCTCCTAATAGAGGTATCTCAACATAAGTTTTACGAAAACTGTTTGTTACTCAGTCGCTTAAGTTCTATTTTTCGAAGAATATGGAATACGGTACAAAAATATAACGAAATGATACAAGCATAATAAAAAACGTACTATTATTTGTTATTAGATTATAAAAAAATAATTTGATCGCTATTTATGCGCCCCCTAATGATATGCGCCCTAGGCGATTGCCTATTTCGCCTGTATGGTGGCGCCGGCCCTGCACACAAGTTTTGTCACTAACGACCCGGGTTACACTTTTCGGCATCTTCAGGTGTTCAAGTGCACGGATGAACTTGAACTGTCGCTTAGCAAACGAGTGTATCGTATTTAAATAGAAAATAAATGTATCACTAGGCTTAAAGCCATTGCTGGCGAAAAGGATTTACCCAAAGGATTAACCCATGTGAATGTCTACAGATTTGAAACAATTTTAAGAATTATATTTATTTTTGTTTGTCGGAGAAATTTTTATGATTATATTTACTCAGATATAGGTATAAGAGTTTACCCAATAATTTACGGAATTATCAAAAAATACCTATATTTGAAACCTCCGGTAGTTTTTTTGTGATTTTCTCAATCTCAAAATCCCTGGGTTAGTACTGTCACAATCTCAGAAATACAGGGGTCCCGAGGTCGGAGACCATACTTGGCATCGACTGACGCTATGGGCGCAAACTTTTGTTGATACTGTGGAAACACATGTCTGTTTCGGAAAACCTATAGCTAAGAATAATATTTTCATGAATAACTCTCTCATCTTCTTCGATGACTACAGAGAAGACAGATAAATTATAATAACCGTAACCATGGTCACAATTGTGTTATAACAACCATCTAAAGCTATTGTAAAAAATCATTACTTTCGCCGTGATGGTGTTTCATATTTCAGACCGTCTTAAATTAATGTCTATATTCTTTTGTACCCTTTATCTTTTATCAAATGTATTGATCGTTAAAAATCATTTTTATATAGCAAATACCGTGAAAACGTAAGACTCTTTGATCATGTAGTAGCTGTGTACATATTTGATTAAAAAGCTCTTTATAATTTCTAAGTACAGTGTCAGGAAGGCAAAAGGTGTATATTATTAACTTAGTAAACTAATTTAATGTGAGAAGGGAAATTGACAGCATAGTGCATTCATCTCCTGAGAGGTAAGGCTCTGCATACAATCTCTAGAGTGCTCTTAACAAAATAAACATCCTTATCTGTCGAAGAATAATAATATATTTACCCATCAAATCCAAATAATTTAGTTCTTAAAATAATACGAAGTTGGATAATACCCACCCTTTTAAATTAGTAGGCATTCCCATGTATTTTTTTTTAAATTTTCTTTTAACGATAAGCACATTTCAAATATATTTGTGATGTTTTAATTTCCCTCCCACCTTTTCCGATCTTTGAAAAAAAAGAGGTTGATTGACTGAGTAATTCTTAATCCACGACCCCTCCCAATCTAATGCATATGATCTTCTAATGGAGAATTTCTACGATAACTTTTGTTTACTAAGTTGCTCATCCGCTCTTTATCGAAGTGAGTGGTACGAGTAGATGGATAAGACTAGGACAGTAATAGTGTTTATGTAATCGCTCTTTATACGTAACTTTTATTTTTAAGATTGGAAGAGTGAGTAGGAACTTTTAAACATCAACAACATCCATGCCTTCAAACAGATTGAAAAAATGGTGTTCGTACTGGGACTCGAATCCGTGAGATCCGTCACAGAAATCAACGATATTGACCAATGCACCACAAACCCAACAACCAACTTCAGCTACAATGTAAAAATATACATTAATTAAAAAAAAACAAAAACCCTCATTCTGTAAATTTTTAATTTATGCTTAATGGATACATTTTGTATTTAAATTTAGTTTTTGAAAAAGAGTTAGCGGCACTCTTTTTTTTACGATTTCACAGCCCTGATAAATCCTTAAAGGTTTATGCAATATTGTCGACAAGTCTTCTTTTAAACAAAAATACATACGCATTAGATCTTGGAGTCTTTTGAGTTTTTTGAGTTATCTCAACATAATTTTTTTCTACGGCAACTGTTTGTTCCTCAGTCGCTCAAACTCACTTTTTTCAAAGTGAGAAGTAAGGAAAGAAGGACAAGGCTAGAACAGGACTAGTGGTTAACCAATCACTATTGCTACACCTCGCTATTAAAGGATCAGAAGGATGTGAGAAGAGGAAATAATGTGAATTGACATCACAAACACCCAGTCTTCGATCACAACTTTGAATTGAATAATTCTCAAATCACTGTGATGTGACCGGGAATCGAACGCAGACCTGCGTGATCGGTAGAGCAAGCTCTAACCAACTGGGCCACAGCAGGCGACAAAGAGATTTAATATGAGTAAATACATTATGATAAGAGTGATATTATAAACGCTACAAGAATTACGAATGTTTAAAATCAATTTTCTTTGACTAATCACTTAGCTAGAAAATGAGAAGAGAAAATTTAAACTGATGGGAGCACTTACAGAATTAAAGATTCGTCACGAGAAACGTTCAGTGGCGAACTTAAATTGTCTATACGAACTCTGCGTAGATTGACTGTGGTTATCTACACCCAACTATTTTTAACACGGTTAATACGCTTCACAAAAACCGTGTAAACAAGTTGATAAAATTCATAAAAAAAATAATTAAGATTGGTTCCCTAAATTGACCAAAACATGTTATTAAATGTTAAAAGAACAACTTGTGGTAAAGAAAATTGTGTAAACAAGTCAGTAATAAAGACCCAATTTACACAAAATAATATTCATACAATGTATTTTAATTAAGAAAAAGTAATACTATTCATCGCTATTTAATATACGGAGACTTTTATGAGGGACTGGACATAAATCTGAAATGAAGTATTTTGTTTGTTGTTACTGTCTTTTGTTGTTGGATTTTTCCTTATTAGAAAATTACTTATCCACTTCTGTGCTTTTTTTAAATCTGAGAATCGTGTTGGAACAAATAATTCGTGTTAAAGAAAGTATTTTCTCTTTTTAGTGGACCGTGCTGTTTTTTTTAATCAAATAATAAATTGTTGAGGGTATATGGTTTTATGGTTGTTGGGCATTTGAATTAGTTAATGTTATAATTTAAGATTTCTACTGATGGTGCTTGATAGAACTTCAATATTAGATTTGTATCGTTCGAGTTATGTACATTCACACAAGTTTTGTTAATAACGACCCGGGTTTTAGCAGCAGGTAACGTATTTTAGGAGCGAGATATTTTTCATGTTACACGGTTTCTACAATACACTGATTCCAAGGGCAACAAATACCATTAAACGGCACTGATAATATCGGCACGCCACTGTTGACAGCAGAGACGTCTGGCGAGTGACAGTAAGTATAAGAAAGACAAGTGTTTCAAAAGAAAGAGAATAAGATTAATCGTGATTCTCACCCACTCGCCACGCGCCGACTGTGTCCAAGTTGATTGATTTGTGGCTTCAATGATAACTATGTACGTACTCAATAAGAGGCTTATCACAGATTTTTTTTATTTCCACCCCTAAGTCGATTCTAAATTAAAGGTCACCTTTATTTTTTTTAAAAAGGTTTCTCAGCATATCTACTGTGGAAAGGAAAAAGGACGTAACACACACATTTCAGATTTTACAGGAGGCACGAAGAACGTGTTTTGATGATTTTGGGCCATATGCAAATTATGTATTATACACAACCTTGAAGTCCACAGAGACTTCTAAGCTGGTGTTTAATTGACATAATCTAATATTAATTGAAGAAATTTTATAGGAAAAACTTTTATTTCAATCTTTTTTCTTGGTTTCAATTTTTTACAAGCTCATCTTTTTTAAACTTAAAAGCTAAATTTAGATACTAATTTGGCATTTGCATCTTACATATTTTTGATAGAACGTGTATCACGTTTGATACACTGGATAAACTTAAGATTACTTGCAAGAAAGCTTCACAAATGTTGGTTTGTCATCCGTACCACCAGATCTTTTCGGGGTTAAAGTTCTAATATTAATTTAACACGCTTGGGTTCGAAGCAGACTTGAAGTGTCGATTGTTTTGGGCCCAAGAATGCTCGAAATATACCCTTATGGTGGAGAAGATCGAAAAATTTTTGAGACTTCTCTTATATGGGGTGTATATAATTACCCATGGCTTTATCCAACTGACTTTCTCTTAGCATGCTTAACTTCATAGTTTTGAATTTCCGAAGAGAAAATGTATCTGGCATATATTTCTTTCGACTTATACGTGGCCAAAATGAAATTCCACCATTCTTGAGAATTGAATCTAAATGTTTCCTGATTTATTTTTTGTAGAAATCGTGGACATGAATTGTTTGTTTCTCACCAAGTGTAGAACCAGCCTGCCAATGGGATGCCACTGGGAGAGCTTTAACGTGTTGCAACAATATTGCTTCGATGTCGACAAATTCCACGTAGACGTGGTGAGTTTCCGACAATACTATTTGTTATGTCTTAAAGTAGAGTTCGTCGAGCTTACTCAGTGACTTCTTTGCCATTTTTTTTTTCTACTGATTTTAATATAAAATGATACCATTTTTTTCTCCATTGTAAAAGTTTAAATTTATAAATTGTCAACCTTTTTGCAATGTTAATGAAATAAATAAATAAATAAATAATTATCGAAAAAAATCTGTTATGAAAAAACTATGGGTTACGTCCTTTTTCCTTTCCATAGTCGATATAATTTAATGACCATGGCTTACTTATAGAATTCTAGTTGTGTTAAATGTCTAGGTCTGTAAAAAAATATTTTATTCGAAAATGAGAGGATGAATGATTTGCTTAACAAATAGATAATGTAAACATTTTCTAATGATATCACTTTCTCTGTCACTATCAGTACTTGGTGTTAATGCATTATAATAGGGTAAAAATATCAAAGTATTTTCTTATACAGTCACAAAAACTGTAGAACTAAATACGTTGATATTTTGACTCTATTACAATGAAGTTCTACCAAAGTAAATTCTTTTACAAAAAAAACACTGTTTTGTATTAATCACACATTAATTTAATATGACCATGACCGGTTTAAATCATTAAGTGCATTATCAAACGAAGTGTAGAGTCAATTTCATGGGTTCAAATCCTAGTGCGAACAGTACTTTTTCAATCGATTTTTCTGATTTCTGTTCGAAGACATGAATGTTTGTGATGTCTGAAAATTCCCTCCCACTTTTTCCAATACTACAAAAACGAGGCGTACCGAGAGCGATAAGCTAACCACTAGTCCTATTCTAACCTTATCCTTTCTATTAGGATTTGGTTTCACTCATGACAAGCATTATCAAGTGACAATTTTAATGTTACAGTGTTATTTATACAAATCAAAATAAAATAAAAAACAATGAGTAGAATTTGAATCGTTCAAATTATGTACACTCCCACAGATTTTGTCACTAACGACCCGGGTTTCGCCTTTCAGCATCTTCAGACGTTCAAGTCAGTTCAAGTTCATACGCGCACTTGAACGCCTGAAGATGCCGAAAGGCGAAACCCGGGTGGTTAGTGACAAAATCTGTGGGAGTGTACATAATTTGAACGATTCAAATTTAATATTAAAATTCCACCAAGCACCTTCAGTCGAAATCTTAAATTAGTAGAATTTTTAATGTTCAATACCAATCTTTAATATAACTTTTTTATTATTTTTTTATTTGCGTAAGTCATATCATCTTATCAGTTGATAATGCTTATCGAGAGTGAAACCGGTCCTGACCTTAATAAATAAAAGTGGGAATTAGTACAAATGTACTTTTTATTTTTTGGAATACTCCTTTCCACCAAGAATTGGCTGTGAACACCCAAAGAGTGATATTATTCCCGTGTTTATCTTTGTTTTGTATGTATCGTTGCTTTTCTGCATTCATTGTTTTTTTACAGACTGATAAAAAAACGATAAATCATGGATTCACAGAACACTAGAATTCAGCTGTATGAAATATATGTCTAGCGTATTTCTACATCACTTCTCTCTCATGTCATATTTTCATTTGTATGTTCCCATTTATTTTTCGACTGCTGAGTTGTATGCAAATTTCAAGTGCCCAGTACATGGACGTGGTTGTTAACGACAGTATAGTATTGATTATTTTTTCTCCGAGCCAGTTGACACGACAGACTTTCCGCGGAAAACACAATGCCTTATTTGCATATCAATGCTGGCTCGTAGCTTTGAGCTTTCGTTCTACGACAAAGCGCATTAAAATATAGAAAATATTACTGAGCTTTCGTCTATGCTGAGAGCTTTTGTATTGAATACTTGTACCAGTTGCATTTTACGGCTTTGGTCGAAGCTTATGCTACGTTAAGGTGAAAAAATATTTTAGTTTTAAAAATATTATTTTATTTAATTTTACAATTTGAAATGAACAATTAAAATTAAATTTTTCGAATTCCCCATTGTTATAGATCTTTGAAAGATTCAGATTAATTATACACTCAAATATTTAATATCAATTATAATAAATTTGACATCCGTATCGTATCCGTATTAATTGTTCAACTGTCATATTGACAGTTTAAGAATTCGATACACAACAGACTAGTTTCCACACACTGACCAATTCATGCAATCGGCAGATAATTTGCGTAATTCACGGAACAGGCTTGAACTTTTCATGAATTAGGCATTTTTATGCCGATTCCATAACATAAGCAACTTCACAAATTTTGTGTTACATATATGTATATATATAAAGGTTTTAATTGTTTGTTGGGTCACGAAGTAAATTATAAACCAAATTATTAATCAAATTCAAACCTTTAATGCGCTTTTGTTTTTATTTTATAATATTTATTTTTTACATGTGAAATCAATTCTTGAAAATAAATATGAATATTTTTATTTTCAGAACAATGAAAACAGTTTTTTTAATAACTAACGTAAATATTTGAATATTCGAATAATTAAGATCTTAACATTCGAAGTTCGAAAAACTAATTTCCCTTTTCGCCCTTAGTCGCCCGCTTTGGTCTAGTTGGTAAGAGCTTGCTCTACCGATCAGGTTGGTCGGTTCGATTCCTGTAAGTCAATGTCAAATTGATTTTTTCATTTTAATTTGAGATCTAAGACATGGTGTTTGTGAGTCAATTCTACTGAGTTAATCTCATGTGTCTTCAGAAATTCATCGATATATCTCGTATGATCTTCAACTTCAAAATATTGCGCAGTTGGCGTAAAGCTGTATGTCAATATTTTTTAGAAGTACAATAAAAATAACAATACAAATTATTATGTAATACAGATACAATTTATATCGAAGGGTGTACATTTACTACATTACCTGCCAAAAGTTAGAAAGTAAACAGTTAACAACAAGCTTTTCCTTTAAATGTAGTCAATTTTAGAGTCGATTATTTATATTTTGTATTATTTTCTATAAATTCTTTTAACATTTTACTCTTACCAATTGTTTATAACCGTAATGTACACCCTAATTATTCTTTCTTGTTTTGTATAAATAATAATAATTTTAGTTTAGTATACTCTTATATCAGTTGAAAATGCTCGTGATGAGCGAATTAATAAATAATTGTGGATTGAGTACAAAATTGTGCCTTATATTTTTTCAAATACAATGCCTTTCCACCAAATTTTGACAGTGGGAAAATTAAAAGTGATCATTTTGTAATAAATCATTCATTTTGCATTCATTTAAAATATTATTATTTCTCAGTGTTCGTGAATTAAAATACAAGAAAAATAATGTACTACACTCTATACACGCAGATAATAATTTAGCCATTCGATTTAAGAAACTTTATGCACTGCACGTTGTGCTTAGTCTATGTAATATAGTGAAGGTATTGTCGCCGAAGCTTTAAGTTTTCAGCAGCAGGTAGTATCTAATATAGAATGGATTATTCATCAATTTGGCGAGCCAACTTGGTATAACTTTATTACATTCCCGTTCTTGCAGCAATTCGCATATAATGTACAGCAGACAATGTCACAATCAATGTATATAATAAGGTGATGATATTTTTTAACCTAATTAACTAAGATTATTAACTCAGTAAGAATCTTTAAAAGAGGTGCATCTTTCGCTTTTCAGCGTCTTTTTAATCGGGTTAAGCGACGTAAAGATAGTAGTCTCAGAAATCAGTTGAAAAAATATCCAAATTAGGAATGTGAAAGTTTACAAACTTATACCGCTAAATTATAAAATCGTTCAATGATTTCGCATATTTAGTAACATACAATCGTATTTCGACTTATGTAGTTATGAAATATTGCAGTTTTGATGAAATATACATTTTAATGAACTAAGATTGTAAAAAATAAGATAAAAATGTGCAAAAAATTGACATTAGTTTCAACAATTTTTGTTCAAAGAGAGGTTTATTGTAGTAAAACTGTGATAATATATTTATTAAGCATGCGAATTATGAATACATTTAGTAAATGTTGGGTAATATTATTTGCCGCCTGTGTGGTCGAGTGGTCAACATCGTTGGGTACCGCTACGGAGGGCACGGGTTCGAATCTCAGTACGGGCAGTTTTATAAATTGATTTTTCAATCGATTTATGAATTTCTGTTCAAAGGCATGGATGTATGTGATGTCTTGAATTCCCCACTCCCACCCATCCTATTCTATAAACGGGGCGTAGCGAGAGCGATTAGCTAACCACTAGTCCTGTCCTAGCCCCTTCCTTCCTATTCCTACTCTCTTTGGAAAAAGAGAGGTTGAGCAACTGAGTAACAAGCAGTTCTCGTAGAAACATTTCTGTTGAGATAAACTCCATTAGGAGTCCATATGCTCCAAATTGGGAGCGGACATGGTAAAAAAAAAATTGTTGATGTGTACAGTGTTGTATTTTATGAGTCATTTAAGAAAAAGATTTCTTATACATGGATTTATAGCATTATAAAACACAACTCGATTTGCTTCAAGGATTGTTTGTTATAACATATCTTTTTTTTATTGTATTCGCTGAATAGTAATTAATACCAACTTAAAATGTTAAAAATAAAATGACCAGTGACCATGTCTGCGAGTGGTCAACGCCCCCGGTATTTCATCCAACTTGTTTGTGTGCCAAACTCATGTACATCCCTCGCTTAACACGGTACTCGCTTAACACGATTTTGGTTTAACACGGTTTTCATTTTGGAGTTTTTTTTATTAAATCTTGCATAGTAGTTTCTTGAGACTCTTATTGTCAACGAGAAATGAAACAATGCAATGCTAGATATGAAAAAAAAAAATACACGAATCTCAAAATAGATAGACAATCATAGATTACAAATTTTTGGATACGGCCGACGAAAAATGATGGAAATATTATCGAAGGCATTGGTGAAGGCACTGATGATGAAATTCAGCCAAAAAGAAGAAAAAAAAACCCCGTGATAATTTCCAGTGATGGTGAGATCGAATAAAATGTTTTAATAAATGTTTCAAAAGTAATGTGTATTTATTTTATTAATATTTCTAAAAAAAAGAACCTATAACCCTCTGTTCTATATATTTGTTAGTCTCGCTTTACACGGTTTCGTTCAACACGGTGATCTAGCAGAACCTATCTTCCGTGTTAAGCGAGGGATTGGTGACATTTGAATTAGCTTAAAGATTTGTATACGAAAGTAAATCTATATTTGTTGTGTATTCAAAATCAAATTAATAAATGGGTTTGTGTTTTGTCTATTATCTTTACAGTTCTGCTCACTAATCCTATCCGTTTATTCTAAAAAAAACTAAGATCTAACGTTAGCGATTAGTTACTTATACTGTTTTATTCCCATCCTTATAATTAAACTCTCTCAAAAAAGAGAGGTTATGTTACTTATCAATCGAGACTAGTAAAACCACTTCTGTTGATATTCTGCTTCAATATTATTTACACTGGAAGCGGTAATGTTTGAAAAAAAAAAAAATTAGTGGATATTTCATAAACTACCAAATTAAACAATTTAGCCTTAACACTTGCATTGCAAAGTTTCATCAAGTTTGTATGAATCTTGGACACGTGTGCATTGCATACGTATGTCTTTACATAGTATGAATATTATTTTGCATATTGTGACGTCATGTTTGTAAGTAGTAATAAACAAGACCAATCTTTCCGCAAGACACTTTATTCCAAATGTTGCCTGATCTATTATATTAATTCACTATTAAATATATAAGCTCAAAGAGTAAACTTAAATATTTAATCAACTAGTTCTAAGCACCATCGTCTATCAACATTCTTTCTTCAGAAATAAGTCTAGCACAGGAATAATTATTTTACATGATTTGGGCTGAATTTAACCCTCCAAAGACGAGAGCTTTTTTTTCTTTAAAAAGCAGTTTTACAATTTGACCTCTTTAGATCAACATAATATCAACACAAATATATTAGCAAAAGAACTGTAAATAATTTTATGTTTTGATAAATAATGACTAACAGTTTCAAAAAGTCCATTAAAAACTAACGGAAATTCAAAAAAATGTATGTGCTTTTGGTAGCTTTTTCTGTCCCCGCGGCTGATTACTAACTGAAGTCTGTATTCTTTTTAACCAAATTTGAGTAAAAGCACCGATATTCAGGTAGAAAAACGACGAATAGTGGGATCAATAGAAAACGGTGTTTACTGTGACCATATGGTCACGCTCGTCCTTGGAGGGTAAAGTCTGGAAAAAATACGTCCTTAATAATAAAGGTCTTTTTAGTAAATTTCAATACACTCAACAATACCTTATATTCCTTAAAGATTTCGATGTCAAAATATTTAAAATATGACACTGTGTATTATGTCCATCCCTTAGGACTTAAAAGGGTAATTTATTATTTAAATATTCAATGTTACATTATAAATACAAATTTAACCTTTCGGTTTCGGCGCTGTCATTTTGCATAAGCCCTAACATAAATATAATAATTTTACAAAAGCTTATAGTATTAAAACATCGCTTTGGACTTAATAGTTAAGACTCGTGAAATAAAACTGCCATCAAGGAGCAAAGCGAAGCGAAAAATAATTTCTGCCGCTTTGGATCTAAAGCTCATTCGATTTATAACTCTTGTCGTAAATACGCAATATATGGCCTTTGTTGTACTTCAGTGGTTCTCATCTTTTTACCTAAAACAGCCAGCCGTAATAGTTTGTCATACACAGAGCACTGTATGGTATGAAGGTAAATTTTGTTGGATGAAGAATGTTGCATGCTTACGGTAAAATCAA
This sequence comes from Himalopsyche anomala, assembly GCA_031772345.1. Taxonomy (NCBI): domain Eukaryota; kingdom Metazoa; phylum Arthropoda; class Insecta; order Trichoptera; family Rhyacophilidae; genus Himalopsyche; species Himalopsyche anomala. Next base: position 20,791,896 of record CM062840.1, read on the forward strand.
TTGTAGAAAATAATAAAACACTCTTTTGTATTAAATCCACTTTTAAAAAGTTCGTTTTCGCTAATTTTCGTGGCAGAATTAAATGAATACACTCAACGGTGGGCTGCCGATACGTTAACAAGGGTCTCGCTTTTTATCAAAGCAATTCTCGGTGTTCTGGAGAAACAGTGAGTTTTTTTTATCACACCGATGGAATTACATATATGCAATATTTAAATCAGCAATCGATTGCTACTTAATTCACTCATAATATGTAACGATATGCAATTTACCGTATACTTATCAATGTAAACGGCCAAAAATGTACTACTGTATATACTAAGTATATCATAGATAATATATAATTCAGAAATTGCAGTAATGTACTCATTTAATCTGAGAATATTGTTTTATCTTAAATTAACAAGGGCCTCGCGCGAGCCCATCTGAGCCCCCTCCAGTCCACCCCTGAATACACCCAAACGTGCACGCGTCACAGAGGAATCTATGCCGCCATTACAACGAAACGAAGAGCAGGGTAGACGCATGTCTGCGTCACACGTGCCTGCGTTGCAGCATACGCAGATCTTTACGGTACTGCGCTGCGTCACCGGTGTTTCAGAATAAGCTTAGACGTAATCCTGGTTTACCTATGTGAATCAGAATATCAATTTAAAAATAAATTCATGACATTTGTAAATTTTACAACCGTGATTATACAAAAATCTAAAATGCACACTCGCTCGACAAAATGACGTTGCCGCTTGATTGTCAGTGGGGTACTCCACCTACGAGAGTGGCAGGCGCATGGTGCAGGTGGCACTCACCCCCGTCCCTCCCTGTGTACTAATTGCTTTGGATATGCGACTCGCATCCCAGGGGCGACGCGTGAGTATAAACTCTATCTGTTATACCAGTTAAACTAACTTAGCTTTATCAACTGTGACTAACTGCACATTTACCTATAAATAATGGTGTTAGTATAAAATTAAATTTGATAGCTTTGTTATTCCACTTGTTGTGTTACAGAATGTGACACGTGTTTCGCTTTTTGAGGACCATCGTCATACTGTCGCATCGTTGACGAATAAATTGAAAATTGATTATAATTATTATTTTATTATTTAATAAACAATTACCACTTTAATATCTTCGATAGATTCGTCGGTAACTTTGTAGATGTTCATTTTTAATATAAAACTGCTACACAACAAGTGGAATAACAAAATTATCAACTTAATTTTGTATTAAAAATGAACTTCCACAAAGTTACCGCCGAATCTGTTGAAGATAACAATGATGTTATTTAAACTTTTTTTGTTATTCGAAGAATAACGTGTAGATAATATGAGCCGATTAGAGGTAAAGTGATCCAACTAGTAAAATGGTAAAAAAAATCTTGGAACTTACGCACTATCACGTCTTTACTTGTTGCTCTTGTTGATAGCTTATTTTTATTTTATGAAGATGACACTATTACAATGCATATCAATGAGGTTTTTTCACTTTAACGATACTTTAAGACGTGTAAAATATTAAAAATCATCAAATATATTTTTTTTATAAAATACCACTTGGCTCACTTCACCTCTAATGGGCCCATATAAAACTTGCGGGGTCTTTAACAGAGTCGCCATCGTAATTACCTTTGATTGTGGTACTCACGGGCTCCTGTTCCAGGATGGAAAGTTTTATTAATTGATTTTTTATTCGATTAATGGTTTAATTACGGGTGAGTTTGAGAATGATCGAAAAGGCTCACAATATTCTTATTTTTAATCAGTATCAGCATTTTTATTCTGACCAAAAATTGATTTAAATTCTGACCATTTAATTTGTTTCCTTTATTTTTTGGGTCGTCATTATCACAAAATTTTCTAAACCACAATAGTTTTTTCTATGTATCACTTATTAACACGGTTTTTTGTGGGACATATCTACAGTGTAAAAGAAAAGTTGAGCGTACGCAACTTTAAAACTTCTCGTATTAGTAGTACCACAATAACACAATGATTATCATATTCTCCACTGTTTTAATATTGTATTTTTCACGCTGCCTCTGCGGAAGTGATTTTTTTGCATAAATCGGATTACCGGATATTCCAATTTGATACATTTTTATTTTGCGCTTAAAACGGTATTCTTTTTCCGAGAAAAAAATCACTTAATACAATAACGGAAACTGCAGCGGATTAATAAAGATAAGTACATTCTGCTGGTAGCAATCGCAATTAAAATGTCGACATTTAACGGCAAAAAAGATACTAAATGCATATTACAAAATAAATAAATTATTTCAAAACTAATTTTACATCAAAACGCTCAAATTCATGTTTATCTTTTTAAATATATGCCGGTTCAGTAGTGTAATGATCAACGTCGTTGGCTTCTGCTACGAATATCACGAGTTCAAATCCCAGAAGGAACAGCCTTTTTTTCAATCGATTTATCTACTACACTTCGAAGACATGGATGTTTGCGATATCTAAAAAAAATCTTCCGATCCTAAAATAACGATGTAGCCAGAGCAATTAGTCCTGTACTAGGCAATGTTCCCTCTAAGTCAGGGGTTCCCAACCCCGTGCCCGCGGGCGCCATGGCGCCCGCCGACCAATTTTGATGCGCCCGCCAACTAATTTGGGCAAATCGTTAAATCCCCGGGTTTTCGGATTTTAAAACTTCTGGAAGAGCTAAAAAAAAGTGTTACTCTGATAATTTGGGCAGATCGGTAAATTCCTGGGTTTTCGTAATTCAAAATTCCTGGAAGAGCTAAAAAAAAGTGTCACGCTGATAATTTGGGCAAATAGTTAAATTGCTGGGTTTCCTAACCTTGAAAAAATGTGGTGCCCGCCGCTCTACTTAATATTTTAAAATGCACTCTAGGGTCCAAAAAGGTTGGTAGCCCCTGCTCTAAGGCAAGAGGTTAGCTTCGCGGAAAATGCGCGGAGGCTGCGCGGACCGATCAAATATTAATTGACCAACTGTTTTGTAGTGCGCGCCAACACGGAATGAGTGCGCGGGGGCTTCCCAACTGCTGCGCGGCCGCGAACGCGCGTAGCTTAGAGAGAACGTTGGCACTAGGTAAATTTTCCTATTCCACTCTCTTTGAAACAATATTCTAAAGATTTTCTGGATGATTTTAAAACTCAAATAGATATGACTTTATCACTCGTTATTTAAGTTTTACAAGCAAATTAAACTTTGTAAGATAGCATGTCACTTAAACAATCAAACAAAGTATAAAACCCATGAAACGGAATTATTTTACAGTTACCAGTAACACTTTAATCAAATTGCGTAAAATTCATTGAATTCTGCACCGTCGTTAATTTGAAAAGTTGTAATTGAGAGCTTTATGGAGCTTCGACGTCGCGTGGCGTTGTGTAGCGTCGCGGCGCCGGCGGAGGCGTCCTGTTTACTCATTTATCGTCACTGCAGAGGCTTTCGCGCCCTACAGCGTACCCTCGGGACCCGCGTGGTTAAACTATGTACTCACTGTCCTTTCCCAAAAGCCTGTCCACACCATTCTAATCTAGATTGTTGCATTACTTCCACGTCGTATTTTAACAATGCTATCAAACCTAAGTCATCAGCATTTAACACTTATATAATATCATTGTATACATATTTCCATTTTGATAAAAGAAAAATATTATTTTTATACATTTGGAAATAATTATATATGGTCTGTAGCGCAACGTCGGAGACTTCCATGACGGATCTTACGGGTTCAAGTTCCAGTACGAAAAGAATTTTTCAATATATTTAATTATTTATGTTCGAAGGCATGGGTGTATGAGATATCTATAAATTCCCTCATACCATTCCAATCCTAAAAAATAAAAAATCGTAGCAGGAGAGGTTAGCTAACCACTAATCCTGTTCTAGAGAGACCCTATCTTTCTGTCGCTACTATATTTAAATAATAAAGGTTGAGCAACTAAGTAACAATAAGTTTTTGTTGAAAAAAAATCATGGTCATGTGCTCTACATTGTAATCAAAAAAAGTCTTTTATCTAGTATATTTCATGAGTTTATAGCACAATATGCAGATGATACGGCTATTTTAGCTAAATCTCGAAATCGACAAGGCGCTGTCACGCAGGTTCAATCAGCTGCCGATACAATAGCAGACTGGTGCGACAAATGGCGAATCAAAATTAATACCGAAAAAAGCGCGGCAGTAATGTTTTCAAAGGGTTTTATTAGAAAACCTAATTTTGCTTGCATACGCATGCACAACGCAGAGATCAAGTGGTCCAATTCGGTTAAGTATCTTGGACTCACGCTAGATAGTCGACTTAAATTTAATGAACACGTCGCGATTAAAAAACGTCAAGCTAATGCTACAAAGGCAAGGTTGTACTTTATGCTTAACGCGAGAAGCAAACTTACTCTCAAAAGCAAGCTGCTCCTTTACACAGCAATTACTCGACCAATCATGGTGTACGCTGCTCCAATATGGACGTATGCTCACCGTAAACATATGAAGACTCTCCAGATTGTCCAAAATAAATCACTGAGACAGATATGTAACGCCCCGTGGTACGTGCGTAACTCGCTGCTTCACAGAGACTTGAAAATACCTACCATCTGCGAGTTCGTTCGTGAAATATCACAAAAGTTTCACAGCGAGGTAGGAAAACATTCTAACCCAACGATCTCTGATCTCCACAACTATGACGAGACACTGCCTGAGAATCGTTTTAGACCCAGAGCAGTCCTGCTCGACGACCCTCCATAGATCTTATATCGTATAAAATTGTAAATTTTAGAACGAACTTAGCATCACGAAAATGACTCTCTTTGTTTAAAAACAATTTGTATACTGTATGTGTGTATGTATGTATCCGCATGTGTGTGTACATGTACGGATATAGTATGGAGGAAGCATATGGAATGTGATTTGCATAATAATGCATATGGAGTTCCCGTGAACTTCTTATCTCTGTAGTGATCGCGCCCTTCCGTCTGCGAACGACGGTAAGGGGATGCAATTTACAATTTTTCAAAATCTTTATCGATGAAGGAGACTGGAAGAACCTTGACGCTGGCGCGTCCTGGTACTTGAAGCTCCATTAATTTGATATCCAAAAAAAAAATTCTTCAAATATGTTATTAATTGAGTAAGTATTCGGCATGTCGCCCGTGTGGTCGAGTGGTTAACGTCGTCGACTTCAGCTACGGAGGGTTCGAATCCCAGTACGGACAGTTTTATAAATTGATTTTTCAATCGATTTATGAATTTCTGTTCGAAGGCATGAACGTATGTGATGTCTTGAATGCCCCCCTAACACCCATTTTATCCCATGAACGGGCTGTATCGAGAGCGATTAGCAAACCACTAGATTTTTGTTCAACAAAAACTTATTGTTTCTTAGTCGCTATACTTTTATTATTTAAATAAAGTAGCGATAGAAAGATAGGGGCTTACTAGAACAGGATTAGTGGTAAGCTAACTACTAGTCCTGTCCTAGCCCTATTTTTCTATTCCTACTCTCTTTAGAAAAATAGAGATTAAGTAACTGAGTAACAAGCAGTTCTCGTAGAATCACTTCTGCTGAGATAAACTTCATTAGGAGTCCATATGCTCCACATTGGGAGCGAACGTGGTAAAAAAAAAGTATTTGGCATTACAGTAAATAATTTCTGATGCGTCAAATATTTGAAAAATTTATACCACGTGAGAAAAATAAGTTGAGTTACTCAATTAGGATCAACTCGAGTATAAATGTCACCACAAACACCCTTGTCCAAGATATCAAATTTAAATTTAAAAAATACTTCCACTCATATGACCGCTAGGGTTAAAACAGTCTACTACTTTAAGCCGAAAGCCTATTCATATCATTGATATAACAAATAACTAAATATATTAACCAAGAATCCAAAAGCTTGCTTGGACAAGCTTTAATATTCCACGTATCGGCCAGCACGTGTCCTGACAGGACTGAATGCTTAAAGCAGCATCCTTTCTACGCCATTTATATTTCCAGGGTTCGAACGGGAAACTGCATTAGACCCTTTTTCGTTTTTTTCTTCTTATGTCCCACAAAATCGGTAGTAAAATCTTAACTATCGGGAGATACAATAGGGATACTTGTGGTATACGAAACAATTTTAGCAGTAATACTGTCATAATATCGTATATTTAAACCTTATTTTATATATTATTAAAACATTATTTAAATAATCACTCTTATCACTTTTAGGGTGTTCACTATCAATACTTGGTGGAAAGGCATTACATTAGTAAAAACACAATATTCCTTTGTACTTCATTCCACTTTATTTAATATGTCAGGACCGGTTTCGCTCATTACGAGCATCGTCAACTGATAAGAAATATAATTTAACAATGCTATTTATATAAAAATGAACAGTTATAAACAACAATTGGCATTGAAAAGAAATTACCAATTACATTAAAAATGATTCTAAAATAGCACAAAATTAAAATGTTTAACACATCTAACATATAATTAAAAAGTCATCTCAGATTAATAGATGTAATAAACATTTTAATTTTGTGCTATTTTAGAATCACTTTTAATGTAATTGGTAATTTCTTTTCAATGCCAATTGTTGTTTATAACTGTTCATTTTTGTATAAATAGCATTGTTAAATTATATTTCTTATTAGTTGACGATGCTCGTAATGAGCGCAACCCGGTCCTGACACTATTAAATAAAGTGGAATGAAGTACAAAGGAATATTGTGTTTTTACTAATCACTCTTATAATATTAACAGAAAATATTGACGGAAAGTTATTGTATATATTGAATATGCATATTATTTAAATCCTTGTCCGCTCCCAATGTGGATCATATGGCCTCATAATGGAGGCATCTCAACTGATTTTTTTTTCAAAGTAAGTAGTAGTGAAAGAAGGATAAGGCTAGAACAGGACTAGTGGTTGACTAATCGCTATTGCTACACCCAGTTATTGAAGGATTGGAAAGGTGGAAGGGATTTTTTAAAACGTCACAAACACCCATTACTTGGAAGAGAAATATAAAAATCACCCGTGAGATCCTTCACGGAAGTCAACAAGGACTATATTATCTGGGCTGTGGAGTCGGAGTCGTGAAAAATGAGCGACTCAAACTTGTATTCAATCCACAATAGTCCATAGTGTTGACATTGCATGCTTGGCTGACTAAAGATGTTTTGATGGAATACATATATATAAGTTAAAATGGAATTATTGAGTCGGAGTCGTTTATTATTTTAATGCTGGAGTTGGAGTCGTCTTTTGTTACGCGACTCCACAGCCTTGTATTTTCAACTTCAAGTAACAAATTCCTTTCGATTTTATATTATAAATAGCATCTGAGATATTGGCAATTGGTTTTATTTTCGATTTTGTTTTCGGCCGAAAGATTGACAACAAAATTTTTGCCATTTTTTTTTATTGATATTGAAATATTGTAAAAACATCCATTCAAAAATTATCAATAACAAGTATGTTTATCAATCACTTGTTTTGTTTATTAAAATATCAATGTATTTACGGCATTCCAACGTAAACAAATATGATATATAGAAGATAATTCTAAAGAAATGACAAAACACTTTCTATTTAGAGAGAGTGTTTTGAATGGCAATCCACCCTTTCCCATTTGATGAAACATAATTTAATACAGAGAGAATTCAATTTTCCTCACGGCGTGTAATAGGATATTTGGTACGCCCATCAAATTTCCCGCTCAAAATATGAACTCGGCGCCGCCATTTTGCGTGTTCTCGCAGAATACTTCATTTATTTTTAACAGGGAAATTTATTGACTGTCATTTATTCGAAAACCGCTATTTCTTTATGAAGTATCGTTAAGTTGGTAACAGATCAATCATTCGGGAATTTATCTGTCAACAGATGTCTCTGACTTGTGATTTATAATGACAGATGAAATTGAATCAATTATTTTTGAATTGATATTTTTATTATCACTTTAAATTTGGATGTTTTTATTTGAGAGATCCCTTTATCTTTGTAACTACATAAAATTCAGTTTATTTTAGGAGAGGGCTAAAGAGGACTCGCGCGAACTCTTTGCTAAATTTTACTGAAACCGGCGAGCCGTTTGTTAAATTAAGAAAAACAAAACTCTTAGATATATGCGTTATAGATTGTATAAATGAGCATCTTGGTTTCAAAACCTACCTAAATCCAAATACCAAAATTGTTGGCAAAATACAAAAAGTTGCTGGGGGCTTTTTGGGTTTGAGTAGGTTTTGAGACAAAGCACGTTTTTATAAATGCGTTTTCTCTGTATTTGGAGATATTTTGAAATGGGATATTTATTGATTGACATAGAGAACAAGTTGATGTCAAAATTTGAAAAAATCGAAAATGGTCTTTTGGTAGTAAAAAATAAAAAAATCAAAAATGGTGATTTGAATAAAAACAAAAGCAATATTTTACACCGGTACCGATTGTATAATTTCAACACTCTCTCGCTTTCACACACACTCATACACTATTTCTGCCTGTGTAACGTGCATCGTGCGCAATTGCAATGTTTTGCTGGGGATTGCAGACAGATATATAAATGAATAAAAACAATTACACATTAAAATATAAATGACTATAAAAAATGATACATAAAAATGCTTATTTTAGTGGCTAATAGATTTATTGTAAAAAAATGTATTTGTAAATTTTGATTTTAGCCCACCCAACTCATTGATTTTTAATACTATTACACGAAAAATCACTTTTGTTTATATATTGACATTACTCGTAATTTATTTTTGAGCAAGTATCATTTATTGTGAGAAATTTGTAATTTTTTCACGATGTTATACCCCAAGAATAAATCCCCACTAATAAAAGTCATTACGACCAACAACAGTTTGAATGATAGTCGAGGTACAACATGTAGGTAGAATAAATAAAAACACCGCTCAACTGTTACGGAGATGTTTTATTAGGAACTTGCAAACATTTTATTTAAAATCACACACAATTATTAACAAATAGAATTTACAGTACTACAGTACAATTATACCCAGCTTGATTGAACTAAACTTTTAAATGTCTGCCAATTGTCATCACAAAAAAAGTAGTAAAAGCTTTGGCCTATAAAACTCGTATCATGTATATATACAATTTGATTATTTACATATGCGCATATTACCAGGTTAAAATTAACACAAAATAATTTAATGTGTGACCCAGTTTTATTGTAACTCAATTTGGCAGTGCGTTTTATATTGTGAATTTATTACAAAGCGTATGCAATAAAATTATTTACCGATCGGGCAACACAATACATAAATTATTAAAAGAGTGAAATCTGTCGGTTATTATTTAAATTATCGTTCGTTTAATATTATGGATTGTTAATTATCAGTTGATTATTAGATAAAAAATGAATAAAAAACAAAATGCTTTTACAAAAAAATGGAAGATTTCGTTCAGCTGTTGATTATCTTTAAAATATAAAAAGATTCTATTCAAGAGACCATGGATCGGCTGTGGAGCAACTTTTACTACATTGGTCTTAAAATCAATGTGATTGCAACAGTGACTATCTGAACCTAGACTTCTACCCTTTGACGAACGCAGGTCAAAACAGCGAGAGAGTCAGTGGTTTTAGGTACTTGGTGGTACAAATCAGGGGAGATGGTAAACCGTGTAAAGAGGTCGCAATCCTATTATGGATAGCTGAAGCAACTTTTACCACAATACCATATACCAATGCCAATACCCGTATAATATAAACCGAACATTAATTTACTAAGCGTCAATTCAAGTTCATCCGTGCACTTGAACGCCTGAAGTTGCCGAAAGGCGAAGCCCGGGTCGTGTGAATGTACATAATTTAAACGATTCAAATTTAGCTTTAATTTATTAAAGTGGATGGAACCATAGTTAAAAGTTATATTACATAGACAGCTTAAAATGTCATTATTATTGAAAAATAATATAATCTCAAAACACCTTCTGTTAGTATACCAACAGTAAAATGTTTATTTAAATATTAATAAAAAACACGGCGCATTTCCGGCTTAATTAAAATCAAAATTCAAAATGAATATTAATCACTACATGCGAAATCAAAATCCAATAATTTACAATTTTATTCGTTTTTAATGCAGTGTTTACATCACGAGAAATTGAATTCCCCATTTGCTTAATTAAACAGGGATTATTATTTTATTCAAACGGAAACAAATAATGTGATTATTTCGAAATTGGAACGTTGAATGCAGTTTTCTGGTGCACAGTATCAAATCCCACTACGGGAGGGTAATTGGAAAATAATTTTCCGATTCATGCCATACTGTGATGATAAATCATTTTCATTTTATAAAATTTCCCAAGCGGAACATTGCACAATTGTGATTTATTACCTACATTCGAGTTGATTTAAATTTATCAATATACCTAGTTGGAATTTATTTAAAAAATATTCTATCAGCAAGATTACCGCAACAATATTTGATAGAAAAAAAACTGAGAGAGTAGTTCAATTATAATATAAGGTGAAAAAAAAATATTTTGTGTTTGTGTGTATTTCTACAAACATTATTTTGTATATATCGACTGTAGAAAGGAAAAAGAACGTAACCCACAGCTTTTTCAAAATACTTTTTTTTCGATAATCACAATGTGTCAAACTTGATACACGTTCCATCAAAAAGATGCAAGCTGCAAATGCCGAATTATAATCTAAATTTAGCTTTTATGTTTGAAAAAAGATGACCTTGTTAAAAATTAAAACCAAGAAAAAAGACTGAAAGAAAGGTTTTCCCTAGATAATTTCTTTAATTAATATTAGATTATGTCAATTAAACACAAGCTTATAAGTCTACGCGCACTTCAAAGTTGTGTATAATTCATAATTTTCATATGGTAAAATTTTCTATGTGTGGGTTAAGTCTTTTTCCCCTTCTACAGTCGATATAATATTATAATATGATGGTCGACGGTTCACCATTTTAATTAACCACTACCAACTATCGTTATCTATTATAATTCATACCACATACTAAAAGCAAGAAGTAACATTAAAACACGATGTCCCAATTTAGTGCATTTGGCAACTAACTCCTTAAGCTCCCTCTGACGTTATTGCCCAAGATTTAGTAAAAGGGACTTTCGCTAGATGTAGGTATCACTTACAAACACCCTCGAAAATAACTCAGGGCCCGATAGAGAAGGGGTCTCGCGAAATCCTTATATTTACTCTAATCCCCCCACCCCTTTACTCTTCTGCCACGTCTTTAACTCAGTAATTACTTAAAATATTGAATTAATCTTCACTTGAGGGTCGTGAATGGGTTAACACTGTTCAGTGTTGGAGTTAGTTATTTTTTTTGCCGATAGAATGGTGAGCTTTTTGATTTTTTTATATGTTTATTGGGTACTTTGACATATCTTTCTATTCTCAGAATTATGTATAAAATATGAATTAAGGAGTATTTAGATTTATATGTTTCGGGTCCTATGGCGCAGCGGTTAGCACTGTGGGCTTTCGCGCGGGATTTCACGGGCTCGAATCCCAGTTAGGAACAGGGTTTTTGCGATCGATTTATGTTCGAGGGCATGGGTATTTGTGATGTCTAAAAATTATCTCCCACCCTTGCCGATCCTTTAGTAATTGGGTATAGCGAGAGCGATTAGGTAACCACTAGTCCCTGTCCTAGCCTTTTATTTATTTCCCTACTACTCGCTTTAGATAAAAGAGGTTAAGCGAATGAGTAGCAAACAGTTCTCGTAGAAAAAAAATCTGTTGAGATATCTCCATTACGAGACCATATGCTCCACATTGGAAGTCCATGGATAAAAAAACAGATTTATATTATACTAGTAAGGTACTAAAGATTCTTTAAAATATACCTAGCGCTAAAAAAATAATCTGTTTTTTTTACAACATGAAACTGTTTAAATAAGTTTATTCCTAAACGTTGAGATGGTCTGATGATGCATTTCAAAGAAGAGAAGCACGTGTCACAGTTTGTAACACAAACAGTGGAATAATAGTATTATCAAATTAAATTTTATGTTAATCATTACTATTTAATAAAATATGTGAAACACGTGTTACAATTAACCTGGGCTATGGAGTCGTGTAAATAAGACGACTCCAACTCCTTTAAAATAATTAACAACTCCGACTCCGAGGATTTTTTTCAATAATTTCATTTTAACCTATATATATGTATACCATCAGATCATCTTTTGTCAGCCAAGCATGAAATTTAAACACTTTTGACTATTGTGTTGTGAACGCACATAATTAAATACATTTTTTTTAAAAAAGCCGCTCATTTTTCACTCCTCCGACTCCGACACCAGCCAAAATACCACGACTCCACAGCTCTGAAATTAACACAAAAAGTGGAGTAATAAAGTAATTAAATCTATTTGTCAAAAAAAAATGAAGTTTCACAAATTTACCGGCGAATCCATCGAAAATGCTAAAAATGTTTTTAGCTTTCCGTAAAAAAATAATATATTGTCAATACAACTGTCGAAAACTCTTTTAAAATAAAAATATTCCTCACTAGAACTTCGTATATTTGATTCTAACAAAATTTATAGAACAACTTAGATGTTACCTGTCAAGCGCAGAATATCTCCTAGATCCGCGTCTGTTTGAAGAGTGCTGAATCAGGCACGCGTTTGTGGACCTTCGAAATAAGTTAGTGCTGTTACGTAAATATTGTCGAGGGCTATGCTCTCCCTGCCATCTTAATCCATCGTTAAGTCAACACCAGCCCTGCGTTCGTCGCCCTTCGCGGTTAACTATGTCTTGTTATGCACTCAGGGCTGCCACACGTGAATTATTTACAACATTAATTTGACAGTAAACTTTTAAAGATAATTGCAAATCCTCAATAAAACAATTTCGTAAAGCTGAGTGTTTTTTTTATTATTCCTACCACCCAGCGGTAGGCTGCCAATATCTTAACAAGGGGCTCGGTAAATCGTATCCATTTTTGCTCCCAATGTGGAGCATATGGCATCCTAATGAAAGTATCTCAACATTTTTTTTTCTATGAGAACTGTTTGTTACTTAGTCGCTCAACCTCTCTTTTCCAGAGAGGGTAGTAGAAATAGAATGATAAGGCTAAGACAGGACTAGTGATTAACTCGAACCCATGAGGTCCGGCACGGAAGCCCACAACGCTGAATGAAAAAATGAAGGGTCTTAAAATTTAAACATCTACAGAAATTGTCGATTTTATCTAAGACGAATGATCTTATCTTAACAAGGGGCTCGCCGGCCGCGCTGAAATTTAACAATGGGCTCGCGCGAGCCCCCTCTAGCCCACCCCTGCTACCACCGCTTGTGCCCGATCGACTGTAAGAAATTAATGTTGGTCTCTAACGGCTGTCATTAGTGTTGAATTTGTTCGTCGAGCACAACATTGCGTATATCAATTAGATATTTCTCAAAATGAAATAAATTCACTCGTAATGTTGTTGAGAAAAATTACGAGTTATGTTTTAATAAATGTTTATTTAGTTAATTCTTTATTTTGCAGCTTACATCGCACTCTTCAATTATACATATCTAGACGACACTGGTATGTAAGTATGTAATGGTGTTTCTAAATCATGAAAGTGTTTGGCGCAATTTATATCAATTTTGAATTGTGTAGACTTCCATAAGTATTTTTAACAACGACCCAAGATTAGACTTTCATATCACGATAATTCGAGTTAATCCGTGGACTTGAATGTATGAAGATACCGAAAGACGAAACCCAGATCGTAGCTAAATGTAGAGAAATAAACATTTTGGATTGATGATAAAGCGCATTATTTTGAAGCTTTTTTCGACATCAATCGGTCGTTCGAGAGGTAAAGTGAGCCAACTAGTAAAATGGTAAAACTTTTTCTTTGACTTTTAAGTACAATCACGTCTTTATTTGTCGTTTTTTTGTGAATAGCATATTTTTATTTTGTAGAGATAATGTGGTTACTTTACTTTTGCGATACCCTAAGACGTGTTATTATTAAAAAGCATCTAACTTTTTTTTTCTAAAATACCACTTGGATCAGTTCACCTCTAATGGGCCCAATTTAAACTAAAACTAATAACACACTATAAGCTGTAAAAATGATTTTATGAAAATAAAATTTTCATTCAATCGTTTTTCAATCTAAGGTTGTAAGATTAAAAAATGCTACCCATATTTCAATTGTTTTAGTATTCAAATATTTTACGGATGGAAATGAAAACATTTAACATGTTTTGTTTTAAAAGAATATACGGAATGCTCCATGAATCATTGCACTAAAGGCACTTTAATTATAAATCCCTTTACATTGAAAAACATGTTTTTGGCAACATATTTTACACTGTTTTTACCCTTGGCATCGCTTTAAAAAGTAAATTAAAATAAAAAATTGTTTGTAAAAAAATGTCTTCTCTCTATAGTGACTCCTTAGATTTTAATTGTGAAATAAATTCGATTTTTTTACTGTTATTTACAATGTATCCGAAGAGAAGTAAATATATGTTTATATTAGTGTTAAATGATTTATGAGCTATCCTGCAAGATAGTTCTTGATACTATTTAACTGTGAGCTATATAAACTTGAGAGTAAAGGTATTCAATTTTGACTGAAAAATAAAAACACTTCAAGCACTCCATCCTAGTTCTGAAAACTGTTGCGAAACTGTTCTATCAAGTTTGTTAATGTATTCGTGGAATTTAAAGGTCAAAAAGTATTTCGCGAAAGCCTGAAACAGGAAATTCATATTTATTCAAGTGAAACGTTTCATATTCTATAGAATTCTATTATCTTTAACTTTGTCTTCAAGTAATGATTTTTGAAAAGATGTGTTTACTGTACTTTCCTGTTTATCATAGTTTTATGTATTTTGAATAAATCTTATATATAAAAATGAATGTTTGTTTTTTCGTATTTTATGCGTTGCCACACCGCTCGTCTGATTGCAATAAAACTTTGACAAACTTTTTGCTGTGAAAAACAATGCAACTCTATAAACTTTTCGGTGGTCAGCTCTTGACTGTACTATTTTACAAGCTCATCAATATCGTTGTTATTTACCTCCAGTCCCATGGTATTGGCCAAAGATACAATCTCGTTGACTGTAGACTTCACATGTACTGTTTCAAACCCCTCAAAATCACATTCGACAACGCTTCTTGGCAAAGCTTCTTCCAAGCTGAAGTGAGGGTTCTCTCGGTAACCCATTCACACGCCTTGTCAATCATCTTGAGGCAAGCAGCGATGTGAAAGTGATCTTTCCAAAACTCTGCGTAATTCGTAATGCGAAATATCGCTCGTTAAGGGAGTTATCTATTATAGACATATGTTTTGCTTGTTATGCAAATTACTCGTTATGAGGGGTTCCACTGTATATCAGAATCTCTAACTTTTTATTTGAAATCTTATAATGGCCATTCATTGATCGAAAAAAATTGTTTTCATTAAAATAAAGAAAATGGTCACGAAAATATTCTTACGTAATTTAATTTGAAACGTACTTAATACAATTTTGAAAATTTGCATAGATATTTGATCTCGGTGAAAAAATATTTTTTGTAACCACGTACAACTATGAATTTTAAAAATATACGTGACTATATTAAGTTTTTGTGTCTCTGTAGAAAACAGAATGCTACTTCTGTTTATAAACACTTTACGAAAGTATTTTAGCACAAGACACTCGTCCTCGGAGGTGAAATTTCATAATGCCCTTAGCGGTGAACTTTTGTTTTTAATTAAAACTTTTCGTGACTCCCTAGCGGTGAAAATGGATAACTGTCTTCTGGAGCAAGGCTTCCGAATTGCCTGTTTTGCAGTGCGATTCAAGAAATACCGACGCAACATTTCTGCGCCCGTCATTCTTGCTCCCTTTCGGTCAATCCAACCCTGGAAAACACATTCAACGACAATTTGTCGACAAACAAAACAAAACTATTTAATTTTCAATTCTTTATTACATATCTCGATATAATAATCACTTCGTGGGCTCATATAGATCATCAGTAATATGGCAAAAAAGTCACAGAATTAACATTAAAACTAAGTGAGTTTTCCATATATGGATTACACATATTATCTGATAAAAAAAATGGTATGGAGTTGGGGTGTGGCTTTGCGTAAGCCAAAATATTAGTCAGTTCGCTTTAAAACTGATGCATGTTTTGAGTAGCAATTTAAATAGTATGTATTATTAATAAATATTATTATTATTAAATAGTATTATTAATAAAATATTGGGACACACAGCTGTACTCGATTAAAACCAAATGCCACTTATTCAACGCTTGCATTCTGCCGGTATTGCTTTACGGTTGCGAATCATGGCACCTGACGAAGACTCAGAAAACCGTATACTGAGCTTCGAGAACAGATGCTTGCGTCGGATAATGAGGGTGAGGTGGTTTGATTTTGTGAGGAATTCAGAGATAAGGGAGCGTACAAGACAGCGTCCCGTCACGTCAGTGGTTATGGAGAGACGTTGGAACTGGCTGGGTCACATGCCTCACGGAAAGCCTCAATCCTGCCTACCTTTTCTTTCGACCGGTGGGATTCTGGCGTCCCAGACGTCCGTCGGGTACTATCCATAGGATGTACTCGGCGAAACTGAGGGATGCTGGCATGTCATGGGAGGAAGCAAAGCAATTGGCAGGAGACAGGGAAACATGGAGGTGCCGCGTGGCGGCCATATGCTCCACATAGGGAGCGAACATGGTCAAAGAAGAAGAGAAAGAAGAATTATTAATAAAAACGTATTTACTTTTACCTTAAATGAAATATACGTAATTAACTATTAAGTCCAATATAATTCGAACAAGATCAATTTACTTGAATTGACGAATATTAAAATTCTAAAAGTAAAGTCTTAAGAATTTTTTTTTCGATATTTTCGATAAGTAGCTTGTTATAAAAGTGAATAAATGTATGGAGAAAACTATAAGCTGAAATGTCAAAGAATTTTTCCTCAATACATCCGAGATCTCGCTATTTTCCGTGATTGTAAAAACCGAGTTAGACTGTATTCTCTTGCGAGATGATTAATTTATTCTAATTAATCTAAGTCTCTATATTTTTTGAGATAACCAGAGGTGGGCTGGAGGGGGCTCGCGCGAGCCTCTTGTTAAATTTCAGCGCGGCCGGCGAGCCCCTTGTTAAGATAAGAAAATCATTCGTCTTAGGTCAAATCAGCATCTATCTGCAATTTCTGTAGATGGTTAAATTTTATTATGAAACAAGACTTAGTAGCCCCTTCATTTTTTCATTCAGCGTTGTGGGCTTCCGTGCCGGACCTAATGGGTTCGAGATAATCACTAGTCCTGTCTTAGTCTTATCATTCTATCTCTACCACTTTTTTTTGGAAAAGAGAGGTTGAGTGACTAAGTAACAAACAGTTCTCGTAGAATAAAAAACTTTTTTTGAGATACTTTCATTAGGAAGTTATATGCTCTACATTGGGAGCGAAAATGGATACAAATAAATGGATAAGATTTACCGAGCCCCTTGTTAAGATATTGGCAGCCCACCGCTGGAGATAACTATAAAATAAACGGATGAATTCAGCGATTTATTTAAATAGATGTAAGAAATCAAGCGGTCCAAAACGTTAAATTTGTAACGTAAAAATAAAATTGTGTTAGAATGCAAAATTCACTCCACCCTCGTTAGATATCGTCTTTTACCCTGCGAGAAATTCTTGGCAAGTCCGAGTGTTTGCGGTCGTAATTCTAAAGCTTTAACGTTTAGCACCCGTTGCGCTGAAAGATATGCTTCTGAAGTCGGCTTACAGTGGTGCCAGGTTACTGTCTCATATGTTACTTGTAAGAGAACTCTTTCGGCAGAAATAATATCTACAAATTGAAAATAAACTCTTGATAAGCCAGTAGAATAAACATTTATTGATATTGATTTTATTTGAGTTATTGAATTATTATTTAATTGGTTAAATGAGGAAAATTAGTTTTATAAGAATAATGAAATAGCTTTCAACTTTATTTCATGGAAAAACTTCTCTTGAGATACTATATCGACTGTGAAAAGGAATAATGACGTAACCTATACATATCAAATTTTATAGGAGGCGCAAAAAATGTGTTTTGATGATTTTGTTCTATATGCAAATTATGAATTATACACAACCTTGAAGTGCACGGAGACTTCTAAACTGGTATTTAATTGACATAATCCAATATAAATTAAAGAAGTTGTCTAGGAAAAACCTTTATTTCAGTCTTTTTTCTTGGTTTTAATTTTTTACATGGTCATCTTTTTCAAACTTAAAAGCTAAATTTAGATACTAATTCGGAATTTGCAGCTTGCATCCTTTGGATAGAACGTGTATCAAGTTTGATACATTGTGATTATCGAATAAAACATGTTTTTAAAAAACTGTGGGTTACGTCCTTTTTCTTTTCCACAGTCGATATGCTTTAAATCGGTAGCGGAAATTGAAAAATTAATTATTGGGTAATTAAATACTTAACTTTTTCTAAACTAACTTTATATAAAGTTGAGAATAAGATTTATTTAACATTTCCCGGAATTTTTTGGTTCCGGGAATAAATCGGTTTAAGTTAATAATTTAATTATTAATAAATTTATTACCGGAACCAAAAAGTTCCGGGAATAAATTGAATGATGAATTTCTTGTATGATTTAAATTGTCTGTTGTTATAAATATTAAAATACAATAATAAATGAGATAAGTATACATTAAGATTATTGGATATTAATTAATTAACACCTCAGTTGGTGAATTAATTTTAGCAGTTTGACTAAAACAGCGTCTATTTAACCTTTTGGCTACCGTAGAAAAAAATACGTTTGTACCTAGCACGCCGGCTATAGTTTTCAATTATTAATTGTACTAGTTATTGACGAGGTAACTTGTCGCGTATTGAGCACGAAAAATTTGACGAGGTATCTTGTCTGCGGCAACCATCCAGTTAACGGTTGTGATTATTAATTCAGATTCAAAGTCAGTAAATTCCCACTGGGTATCAGTCACAATATACTTTACTTTTGTCAGATTGTCATAAATGCATTTTTAATCCATGCCCGCTACCGATTTGAAGCAATAGCTTCTTAATAAAGGTATCTCAAGTGAAGTTTTTTCCACGAGAATTGTTTGTTTTTTAAGAGAGTAGTAGGGATAGAAGGATAATACTAGGACGAAAAAAAGGTATGAAAAGTACATGCCTATGAGAGAACAATGAGTTACTCTACGTCCCGATGTTTCAAGATTAAAAAGGAAATTGTAAGATATCACACACACCTATGTATAATTGAAAAAAATGCTGTTCATACTGGGATTTGAACCCATGAGGTCCGCCACGTAAGCCAACAACGTTGACCACTAAACCACGAACCATTATATATATTAATAAATTTTATAAATTACATTTCCAACAAAAACAAATGATTTAGATAATTTTTAAATTAACAAAAACACGTCTCTATCTTTTATTTTATTTGTTTTTTTCAGCGCAAAACGAATTATAAAAAAAAACCAGTGCTTTAAATGTAAATTGGCATGGCAATTATAATGCGGCCACTCACCGTATTGTAAAGAAGAAAAAATACCGCCCATACGTTTAATAATTACAGGCCCCAATTCAATGGGCCCAATTACTCGGCGCCAAAGGAAAATGTATTTCGCTCCGAGAGCGCGGTATGTTTGTTGGCGCTGCATGAGCCGGAAGTATTTAGAAGCTTTTTTCAAGGAGATTTAAGTTCCTTGAAATAGATCAAAAAGCTTTACGGTCTGTGAAAAGTATGTCATATTATTTTCTTGTTGTGGTAAGTTATATTAACAACAAGTATAAAGGCCACTTACGGCATTCTTTCAGGGCTCCGTTATTCGTTAACGTATTAATTGAGACCTAGCAGTATAAAATTAACATTAATATAAAACAGGGGTTGCCAAACTCAATGGCATATAATTTCTTCGACAGACACACAATAATATATGTATATTTTCATTTTTTTTTCAACCATGTCTGCTCCCAATGAGGAGTATATGACTTCCTAATGGAGGTATCTTGACAGAAGTTTTTCTACGAAAACTTTTTGTTACTCAGTCACTCAACTTGTTTTTTTCAAAGAGGGTAGTAGGAATAGAAGATTAAGGCTAGGAGAGGACTATAATTGGAAAGGATGGGAGAGAATTTTCGGAAATCACAAACACCCATGCCTTCGAACAGAAATCGATAAATCGATCGAAAAAATGCTGTTCGTACTAGGACTCGAACCCGTGAGATCGAGCACGAAAGCCAACAACGCTAACCGCTGCGCCATAGACCCAACATATTTATTAGATTTACATTCATAGTTATGAAAACTTTTTCATTACTTTTAATGTTTTTTAAAAATGTCTGACTATAACATGTCATGCATGTACGGAGATTTTCACAAATTAATTCTTCAGTCGATTTATAGATTTGTGTTTATAAGACTTTATAAGGTTCTCATTTTGAGCTAATATAATCATAATACATAATATAAGATACATTTAATATAACATTTATTTTCTTTTCTTTTCAGGTATATATCAAATTCTGCTAATTGATCGACAGACTCTCAGTCTCTTCTTCTCAAGTCATCCCAACTCCACCGAGTAAATCCTATGGATGATCATAGGATTTACTCCACGACGTCGAGATCCATCCAGTTGGTAAAAGAGACAGGCAGGCTCAGACTCTTTTGGGGTATCCGTAGCACATATTCATGCCAGGTCCTTCGTCAGTTTTTTTAATATTTTGGTCGTAATAAGAGTACAATAATATAAATATATGTTTGTTTTATTTTCATATTCTGAACGTGACGTACACATCGATGTTTTTGTTGTCATCAAGGAATGTTCCACTAGATACGACTATAGATCTGTTCTTGTGAAAACTAGACTCGTGGAAATCCAGCTAAATGGGTATTTTCACCCTGCGCCCCATTAAAGCGGGGAAAAAATACATTCCAGGGATTAATTCATTTACAAATTAAATCTGCATCCCCAATCTGCTTTGTCAGAGCGGACAGGAAAAGTATAGTATATGTGTTCAGGGGCTCAAATTTAATACATTGCTTTAATTTTTCCTTTCCCCATTTTTTATGAATGTTTAGCTATTTTTTTTATATTCAGACGGTTGGATGAAAAATAAGTTTTTTTTACTTTACCACGAAATTACAAAAGTGATTAGGTATACTAAAACTATTTTCGTTTCATTTATAACTAATAATATAGACAAAAAATATTAATGTATTTTGTCGAGTTAAGAACATTTCTTTCGATGGATTCGGCGGTAACTTTGTAAAAGTTCATTTTTAATATAAAATAAATTTGGATTTTATCACACATATTGAAAGTTATTAGATTATATGTATTACTATCAAAATTTGTATCTCACTCTTTCTGGTAAACCCCGACATATAGTTTGTAATTTATAACATAAGATTTAAATTTCTTTTAAGTTTGTTCGTAAACGTTTTGATAGTCTGATGATGCTTATCAAAGAAGCAAAACACGTGTCATAAGTTGTAGAATAGTCAGAGAAAGTGAAATAACAAAGTAATCAAATTTAATTTAATGTTCATTGCTTAGAGTAAATAATTCACTAAAAAGACGAGACAAATGATAACTATCACTTGTTCACAGCTCAGTATGTCAGCTCATGTATATTTCAAAACTTACAATTTATATTTGTAGTAGTATGGAACTAAACTATCAATGTAATGATCATCGACTGTTTGAAAGCTCCTGCAAGATACAGTATGTCTCATAAAAAATATCGTTAAAGAATGAAACCGTCGGAGAGTTCATTGGGCTTAAACAGATGGAAGAGTATGGGGGTGGGAGGGTGAAATTAAGCTGCAGGGGGGTTGCTAAATCTGCATTTTTTCCTCATTTAAATTTTACGAATTAAATATATTCTCATTTCGAAAGGTTAGGAAGTATAAAAAAATGTTCCGAAAGATTGCTGGTTATTGTACACCGTGGTTAAGTTGACGAAATATAGAAAGAGATATTGTTTTTTTTATTAATTTTACTTAATCCATATTGTTTGAATGGTTCAGCGACTAGTTTGTATTAAAATTCAAATTGATTTATATAATTAAATTGTTACTTCACTTGTTGTGTTACAAATTATGACACGTGTTTCGCCATGACGCCTGCTGTGGCCCAGTTGGTTAGAGCTTGCTCTACCGATCACGCAGGTCTGGGTTTGATTCCCGGTCAGATTACAGTGAATTTGAGAATTATTCAATTCAATGTTGTTAATTGGGTGTAGCAACAGCGATTAGCCAACCACTAGTAGTGTTCTGGCGTTATCCTTCTTTCCCTACTACTCATTTTGAAAAAGAGTGGGGTTGAGCGACAGAGTAACAAACAGTTCTCGTAGAAAAACTTATGTTAAGATACCTCCATTAGGAGGCCATATGCTCCACATAGGGAGCTCTCTTTTCAAAAATAGAGTAAGAACAGACAGGGTTTGACAAGTAGAGGACTAGTAGTTAGCTAATCTTTATAGCTAGTCAATTTATTTTCAATAATAGTGTGCGACTTTACGTAGTACTAGCAAACACGGCAATATTTGAACGGATTTTACAAAACAACATAAATAACATTTAAATAGCAAGTTATTTACTTAACATTACCTTTTTCAGGGCTACAAAAAAAGATTTCAATTGATTTGTCAATATTTAAGGATTATAAAAACTGCCCGCCGTTGTTTCCCGAGCCTTCATATCGACTTATAATCGGCAGAAAATCGTAAGCGAGAATTTATAAATTTTACAGAAGAAGATTGTGTTTTGAACTTCCTCTTGTAATAATTTCGTAAAAAGAAACTTCAATTGACAAAATACCACTAACCGCTTTTAGCCGCTTGAAAACCACGCAAATAAATCATTAATATGTCCCAGAGATACTGCGTGCTTTTGAGAATTCACAGAACACTCGAATTCGATATTTTAAAAACCTTTATTGAGTCAGTATAGATGGAACTACACATATTCATCAAAATATTGTTTATATTCTATTAGAATACCAAGTATTTAATTTTTTTAATGTCTTGGACATCCGTGTTCGCTTGCATATATTCCGGACACCTGTGCCCGCTTGGTATTCAAGTGGTTAAGGAATTATTTTTGTGAACTTATTACGAGAGAGAGTTAATAAAATATTTTGTTATGATCAAACCTGACCATTCCTGAAAAAAATATAAATTGTCGCTTACGTTATTCTGCCGATTACGTGACGATATTTTCGATGCATACATTTTCATTATTTTCTATAAATAGTAGGGCTGTGGAGTCGCGTGAAAAAAAGACGACTCCGACTCCGACTCCAACTCAATAATTTCATTTTTCAATTTTTTTTTTTTTTAACTTATATATATGTATACTATCAGATCATCTTTAGTCAGCCAAGCATGAAATGTTAACAATTTTGACTATTTTGTTTAAATACACATCATTAAATATATTTTTCAAAAAAAAGATCGAGTCGCTCATTTTTCACGATTCTGACTCCGACTCCAACTCCGGCCAAAAAACCGCGACTCCACGACTCCGACTCCACAGCACTGATAAATAGTCGATGTCGAGGATAAATACTCCACAGCCCTGATTCGTCGCCCGCTTTGGTCTAGTTGGTAAGAGCTTGCTCTACCGATCAGGTGGGTCCGGGTTCGATTCCCGGTAAGATCAATGTCAAATTGGATTTTTTCAATTTTAATTTGAGATCTAAGACATGGGTGTTTGTGAAGTCAATTCTCCTTGAGTTAATCTCATGTGACTTTCAAAAATTCTCATCGAGTATATCTCGTATGATCTTTCAACTTCAAAATATTTGACGCATTGGCGTAAGCTGCAATGTCAAATATTTTTTTCAATAAAAAGTATATATAAAAAAATAGTATAAAATTCGAAATAAGAAACGTATAAAAGCGAACCAGGTCTTTCACTGCACATAATAAGGTAATATACACGACCAACCTCTTTCCAAAGTCCTCAGTCTCTGAACGTAAAT
This sequence comes from Himalopsyche anomala, assembly GCA_031772345.1. Lineage (NCBI taxonomy): Eukaryota > Metazoa > Arthropoda > Insecta > Trichoptera > Rhyacophilidae > Himalopsyche > Himalopsyche anomala. Next base: position 20,815,873 of record CM062840.1, read on the forward strand.
GAGAATGGAAAAAAAAACTCAACTGAAATAATGCAGTCGTAAGTGCACTTGGCAATCCAGAGCCCAGGTTAAGTACGCCAGATAAAGAATGAAACTCTACAACTCTTTCTAAAGAGAGTGAAGTGGAGAAAATAATGACTTAAGACGTATTATGAGTATAAACTATCACGAGTTCTCGAATGGAGCTATTTTAGCTGCGAAATGTTGCCAGAGTATACTTTTTAAGTGCAAATAACTAACATATCGACTGCGGAAAGGAAAAAGGACGTAACCAACACGTTTACACATTTTACATGAGGTACAAAAACCGTGTTTTGATGATTTTGGACCGTATGCGATTTATGAAATATACACAACCTGGAAGTGCACGACTTCTAAACTGGTGTTTAATTAACATCATCTAATATTAATTAATTTATTTTTTTCAGTCTTTTTTCTTGGTTTCAATTTTCACATGCTCATCTTTTTTCAAACTTAAAAGCAAAATTTAGATACTAATTCGGCATTTGCAGCTTACATCCTTTTGATAGAACGTGTATCAAGTTTGACACATTGTGTTTATCGAAAAAAAGCTGTTTGAAAAACTGTGGGTTACGTCCGTTTTCTTTTCCACATTCGAATCTAATATATAAAAATGAATGTTTGTTTGTTTGTTCGTATTTTATGCGTTGCAACACCGTTCATCCGATTGCAATAAAACTTTGAGAAACTTTTTGCTTGCACTTGCGCGAAAACTATAGGCGTAGTATAATTATCACACATTAGGTCTTATATATAAAAATAAATGTCTGTATGTCTGCCATACAGTTCATTTTGAGAACGTATGCTTACACTTGGAAGGTTATAGTGAATGTTATGCAAAGGTTATAGTACAATTAACTTACAGTAGGTGGCGCGTGTGTCGTACCATAGAAAATCGGCAGCAAACGTCAAACAGACAGAAAAAGAAAACATGCACTTCAATAAATAGAATTAAAACACAAACACTTTTTTTCTTTGAGTGGCATTGCAACGCTTGCCGGAGACCGGCTAGTATATTATACAAATTTGTTTGTTAAAATTCAACATTGCTTAGTTTTAACTATTAATTCGTAATCGAAAGTTTTTATCATCAATAATGTGAATAAAAATTTTAATCGCTCGAATTTTGTACACTTCCACACGTTTTGTCTATAACGACCCGGGATCTTCAGGCATTCTAGTGCACGGATGAACTGACGCTGTGTAAATAGTTGTATCTGTGCATATATAAGAATAAAAATTATCATCACTGAGTAAAATTGCCGGCTGCTTGGTCGAGTGTCAACGTCGTTGACTTGGGACATAGAGATAACGGTTTTGAATCCAAAGACACGTATTCAATCAGGAACAAGGTATAAAAATGTTACATCCAAATACGGACGCCTATAAGCTCTTTTTCCAGGAAATTCTAGAAACAAACAGAGCGCAATTGAACAGTTTTCCGATTTTAAATGAAATATTAAACATGCCTGGGTTTCCGCTTTTATACCGTATGTAAATATAATCATAAAACCTTTTCCAAACAACAAATAAATATAATTCTTAAAACCTCTCACTACTCGAATCTGTGGGCATTCCCATGGGCTTATCCTTTTCGCAAGCAATAGCTTTAAGCTCAATGATGCATTTATTTCTTATATAAACACGAAACATTCATTTTCTAAGCGTCAGTTCAAGTTCATCCGTGAACTTGAACGCCTGAAGATGACGAAAGGTGAAACCCGGGTCATTAATGACAAATTTTATGTGAATGTACATAATTTGAACGAATCAAATTTAATATTGAAATTCTACCAAACACCTTCAGTCGAAATCTTAAATTAAATCTATCCCTTAAATTTGAATTGTTCAAATTATGTACACTACCACAGATTTTGTCACTAACGACCTAGGTTTCGCCTTTCGGCATCTTCAGGCGTTCAAGTGCACGGATGAACTTGAACTGACTCGTTAGTGACAAAATCTGTCGGAGTGTACATAATTTGAACGATTCAAATTTAATATTGAAATTTTACCAAGCACCTTCAGTCGGAATCTTAAATTAAATCTATCCCATTTAATAAGGTTAACATAGCATTTGGTTTAATACTTGAAAATTTTTGTCAGACTACGTATTTTCAGTATTTATTTTTATTTTATTTGAGTTGTACCAACATGAATGCAATAATTGTAAACCATTTATTAAAAAATACACAGCGTAAATAATCCTGTCTTTTGTGGTTTCTTTAGAAGTTTTCTTAACGTTTTCAGCCATAATTTGACTACGAATTAGGCTTATCCATTCAAAATAATTTCTTTTGTGGTCATGCCAAGAAAATCAATGAAAAGAAGTCTTCAAAATAGGTTCTGGATTTTCATTTTGTTAAAAAAAACCTTCTCATGAGCGAAGACGGAATTCTGGCAGTCTTTCGTAGTATTTTGTATTCATGATATTTTTTTGGAAGCATTTAAGAGTCTTTCATTGAATTTTGCTTCGGGCAAAAAGTGGTGCGACATGTTTTTTAACCCACTAACGCGATGCTTTCTTATCGTAATGTTTTATATTTAATATACATTATTATATTTATATCTGCTTCCTTATATGAAGTTTATTGTCACCAAACAGTTCTTCAAAGATTTCTCTATCCTTTGCCAGTTTCTTTGCTTACTCCCAGATCATATCAGCTTACTGTAACCCCGCGTAGTATTGATGGTCATCAGTAGGCTTTCTAATCCCAGGATCCCGAAATCCCGGGATCGGAAAGGAGAACCAGAAAGAAGGATCATACTAATTCCAGAACTTCGGGATTGAGAAGTTTTTAGAAAATCGGCAAATTCTTGGCTTTTTGAAATTAAAAATGAAATCTTATTCCTAATCGCAGACCAAAAGTTTTGTCAATTCCAAATCTCAATTTATACACGATATATCATGTTGAGTGTTCAATCTCGGGTTGAATGTTCAATTGAAAAATAGTCAATCCCTGGATCACAAGAAGGCTCCGGGATTGGATACCCTAGTTCATCAGTGGCCTTCTACGATGACGTAAACTATCCGCTTGGTAGAAGAGGCAGGCAGAGTTCTAGCTATCTTGGGGCATTCGCGGCAAATTTTCATAATATCACTAGTTGATACAAAACGTATACATATTATAGTAATCCCAGAAGATACAATGTTGGGTAGATCGTTAACGTCGTTGGTTTCTATATCAAACTTCACGGGTTCGAATTCTAACGCAAACAGCATTTTTTCAATTGATTTCTGTTTGAGGCAATAGGTGTTTGTAACCCCCTACCATTCCAATCATAAAACAAAGGGGGTGTAGCGAGAGTGATAAGCAAACTACTCGTCCTGTCATATTCTTTCTATCCCTACTACTTTTTTTTTTTTTTAAAAGAGGTTGAATGACTGAGTAAGAAAATTTTCGTAGAAAAACTTTTATTGAGATGCTTCCAATAGGTGACTACATGATCCACATTGGGAGTAGACACGGATAAAATGAGATACACTTTCATCAATTGATTTACAATGTTTGGTTCAATGTCATGAATTGCTGTTACTATTACATTTATTCCCACGACACCTATTGCGGTACGGGTGCAATGAGAGACATTATCTTAATATTATTACTTCCCTAGTCGGATTTTCCCATCTCGATTTTTGTCATAAAAGAAACTATCTGTTCTTGTAAAATAATTAATAAAACTATTACAAGAAGTTAATGTAATTATACATTAGTGAATGTACATAATTTGAACGATTAAAATCTAACGTTTAATACTTATTTTTTCAATGTAAGTTAGAATGTTAGAATAGACAAGACGATGAATTGTGTATTTCTTCTAAGTCAGTATAAACTGTGTAAATTAAGTTTTTTTATATATATTTTACCAACATAATTAAATAATATGTAGTTTAAAAAATCAATCTATGCATGGTTCTGACGATGAAATAATCCTGAAATAACTACCAACAATATAAGAACAATATGTAAATAAGATTGAAATAAACTAAAATACCACAGTTGTTGACATTAATTCAAAGCACATTTAATATAAAAGCTTTTACTATTAAACAAGCCAGTGATAGTGCTTTTTTGTTGTGTTATGTATATTCAACATCTACCTCTATGCTATGTTAAATTATCTAGGACAACTTATTGTAACAATACACCTATATCGATAGCCAATTCCTTCTCCAAATCTAGCCAGTTCAAATCGAAAGTTTTACAACAAAGTAGAGACGCTTCGATACCCATATCGTATCATTAGATTAATAAGATTAAATGATTTATTTAAAGTGTAAATTATTTATGGAATAATGTTGAACCAACATTGAATAAGTGTGTTAGTAAAAATATATCCATAACATAAAAATTGGTGTCAGAATTGGGATTGTGCTAAAGCTACGTTAAAAATAAAATATGGTGACAATATCTTATTAACGGTGAATAAAAATATTTTAAATCTATTTTCAAAAAATCAATTGTGTTTGGTAAAGCTAGAAAAAAATCATAAACAATAAAGTAACCTCATATTTCTCTGTATAAAACGTGAATTTATAAATCATAAATGCAGCAAAATAAAAACGTTTTATAGCATTCAGTGTTATGAAACTTCTTTAAGATTGCAAAGTATTTTTCGGACTTATTTTTATTTTATTTTATTTCCCTGTAGGCTCGCGCAGGGGTGGTACGAGCTTTGGGAAAGCTCTCTCAAGTGAGATATATATTTTCCATCCGGGATGCCGGAGGCTGTTTGTGTCGATTTTCACCGCTTTCCATATTCGTTGGTCGCTTTTTTTCTTTGCTTGTTTTTCTCCGTTATTTGCCTGCATTCGATCAGGTGGAATAATGTGTACAGATATTTTTAATACTTTTATTTTGTGAAAAGTATTTTACTGAGAAATTTTTTGTAAAGATACTTTTCTAAATAAAATCTTCGTCTGAATTATTTAAAAAAAAAACATTTTTTTATAAAAGAAGCAACCCTTCTTGTGAACTTTTTAAATACTTTGAACAACTGAAAAAAAAAGTTACTCAGCATAACGTTTGATAAATTCTAAAATAGAGATATATTGGGTTCGATGTTTGTATTTAAAAAAAACATTACAATTTTTACCATGCTGGAATAAAATCTGTTCAAGCGAATTTAATGTTAATTAAATCAACACATTTTCAAAAATACACTATCGAAGTTGTTACCAGTTAATTTACAACTCGCTTTTTATACAATTAACAATTTAAGGAAACTTATCAAAGAGTATAAGATAAGTGAGAATCATTTTCAGAACGGTATCTATCGCCTGACCTGTCAAGACTGTCAAGCTGCTTATGTAGGGCAGACAGGAAAAAAGATTAATGTAAGAAATAAAGAACACGTAAGATGTCTAAATAGCAATACTTTATCAGAGTTTGCGAATTATTTGATAGAAAATGAGCAATTGTAATAATAATAAAAAATATTTAAATACTCCATATAGTGTTTTAGAAATCAAAAAAGTCATTTATAATAGAAAGAAAACATTAAAAAATAAAATATTTTATCAATGTGTGTATTACCTCTCACCCTCGGCAACCAGTAGAAAAAGTTAAAACTCTGACTTATATATTGTAATTTATAACTAATATTTTTTTATCCATGTCCGCTCCCAATGTAGAGCATATGGCCTCCTAATGGAGGTATCTCAAAAGATTTTTGAGATACCAAAAGAGAACTGTTTGTTACTCAGTCGCTCAACTTTACTTTTTTTCAATGTGCATAATGGGGAAAGAAGGATAAGGCTAGAACAGGACTAGTGGTTGACTAATCGCTATTGCTACAGCCATTTATAAAAGGATCAGAAGGATGGGAGGAGAAGAAATAATGTGAATTGACATCACAAGCACCCAGTCTTCGATCACAACTTTGAATTGAATAATTCTCAAATTGACCTGACCGGGAATCGATCCCAGACCTGCGTGATCGGTAGAGCAAGCTCTAACCAACTGGACCACAGCAGGCGACTGATTTTTTTTTTTACTTAATAATACAAATTATATGATATATTATATTGATAACTCTGTTATTCCACTTGTTGTGTTACGAATTATAACACGTGCTTCGTCTCTTTGAGAGAAACCACCACACAGATAATAAACATTATTCGTAAACTTTGCTACGCTCTGTCTTCTAGATATTTATTTAAAAAAGCGAAACACGTATCACAATTAGTAAAAGAAATCAATTGAAGTAACAAATTAATCAAGCTTAATTTTATATTAAAAATAAACGTCCAAAAAGTTACCGCTGGGTCAATCGAAAATATCTAAATTCTTCTTCGTCAAAAAGTTAATGATAAATTATTTATTTTATTTACTCTTGATTATGAAGTCTAATTAAGAAAAAAAAAACACGAAAATTGTTTTTGTAATGTGCTTGCTTTTTTTAAAAAATATATTGCCGATCGTTGTTGTATAATTAATATTGTTTATGTCAAAAACAATTTCAGGGTTTTGTTTTGAGGGATGAAAAAATATTTATAAAAGAATTCTAAAAAAAAAAACTACAAAGTAAAATTGAAATTCATGTTCAGTATTTTCAGGGCTATTAAATCTTCAAGGCAAACTTCTAGGAGACGCCTACGTAATGTAAAAAATACTATTAAAATATTTAATATTACATAAAATTCCCAGTTTTCCCGGGGAATACGTTCTAAAGACCACAATGAAAAAAACTCAAGTGTGCACATCAAGAAAAAAGAAAAGCTCTTTTGCTTAGTATAACATAATAAAAATTTCTAAGAATCAAACAGTTTTTATTTTCATTTATGCATATTATTTTTTTACATATGGACTCCTAATGAAATTTATTTCAACAGAAGTGTTTCTACTAGAATTGCTTGTTACTCAACTCAACCCCTCTTTTTCCGAAGAGAGTAAGAATATAAGGATAGAGCTAGGACAGGACTAGTGGTTAGCTAATCACTCTCGATACGGACCGTTCATACGATAAGATGGGTGGGAGGGGGGAATTCAAGACATCACATACATCTATAAAACTGTCCGTACTGGGACTCGAACCCTTGACATCCAAGACAGCCAACGACGTTGACCACTTGACCACCAGGCGGCGTTTTAATACTTTTTATTTAATAAATCAATGTTGTCAGTAGTATTGTAGATGTTCATTTTTAATATAAAATTAAATTTGAAAACTTTTTTATTTCACTTTTTGTGTTACAAAATGTGAAACTGTTTCGCCTCTTTGAGAAGCATCATCAGACTTTAGATCGCAAGGTTTAAGAATAAACTAAAAAAATATTTTTCATTCTCAAAATATAAATTACAAAATAAAAGTCGGGGTTTATCATGTTACACTAGACGCAGGGAGAGGGAATAGGACTAATTATAAACTAACTAGATACAAATGGAAATAAATTCAACAATGGTGATTCACTTACGTATTTCATTAAAATTATTGTTAATGTTGGTTTAAGTGCAGGTTATTGTCCCTGTCTGTTAAATTAATTGTTATTTGTGTCAGATCGGCAATAATTAATTAATGCAAATATACAATGGAACCCCCAATTACACTACTCCGAATTACGCGCTGGCTTGAAATATTCGCCGCAAATCCCCCAATGGAACGGTCGCATTCCATTGTTGTTGCTATGAGACGGTCGTCTGTGCGGTGCATACAGTCAAATGTTTGCTAGCGTCTGTGTATTCAACACGTGCCAGGCTATACACGCTTAGCCGGGCGACTGTCTGCGTGTTGAATTTTCATCACTTAGTAACTAAATATTTCGTCCATATATATTTTTTTTTCAAAACTAAGGGAAATCTTAGTTTTGCATTTTTCGCGGAAAAAACCAAATCCCTAATTTTGTATGAGATTCACTCCCCCAATTTCACTACCCCCAATTACAGAGTTTTGACTTTAGTGTTAATGGGGGCTTTACTGTATTCATCTGGGTAATGTACAATAAACATACTAGAGCATGTATGGGGAACCTGCGGCCTTTTGGCTACTCTGGTGCGGCCTTCTGGCCAATTCTGTAATTCTGTAAATTTATGTAAATTCGTAAATTCCTGACATATTCTGACCGTAAATTTCTGTTTCCGGACAAAGATTCCCTAGTCAATGTTTACTGCGGCCTTATGTCGAATCAAAGAAATGAATGCGACCTTTAGAAAAGAAAAGGTTTATCACCCCTGTACTAGAGGCTTTATCTTAAAAGCTGAAATTTCACAATTTTGTTCAATAAGATATATTAATCTGTAACTTACCAACTACTGCCAGAACAGCTATGATATGCTTCACATTGGCAGCGGACATAGATTTAAAAAATAATAATTAAAGAAACTGATTGGATATCAGTACCGAATCGTAATATTATCAATACAATTGTTATTACGATGTTCAAATTTGCATTCACAGCTCTTTATTTATTACAGCGTCGAATAGTCAATCGATTTTCCGACCGCCGGAAAAACGCATCGTATCAAAAACAGATTTACGCAGGCATTCCCCGTTGTGCATCCGGGAAACACCCCGACACCCGCGCACTGTATTATTTGGCGTAGTACCGTGGGCCATTAGGGAAATGACCGGGAAAAATCGGTCTTTTCAGAACAGGGCGTGCTTTTTTATCAATACTGTGGTTACAGGGGGAGGGCTTTATCGCTGCGTCAGTGAATAGTCAGTGCGCCTCGAGCGTTGATTCATTCATATATTTAATATTCTACTTCATTTTTTTGTCAATACGCATTATAGTCTTAATCGACTGTCATTTATATTTTCATATATGTTTACCTTGTACTAGGGATTTCAACTATTCGTCATTATCAACTATTCGAATATCGAATAGTAAAACTGAAGCTATCCGGATGTATTCGGATATCCGAATAGTTTTTAGTATATACATACATACATTATATGTTTATACTTAAATATTATATTAGATAGTACCTACATTAAAAACGAGCTCATTTGTAATAAAAGTCATTTATTCAAATTTCAAAAATGCATATTTAAAAAATAATGTTTCCATAATTTCAATAATGATAAACATTTTATAATAATTTAAGAATATTTTCACATTTCTGCAATATAATGACAAAACATATAAATACATTTATTGATTTGGCATTTACTTGGTAGAACTCCATTTTAATAGGGTAAAAATATCAAGGTATTTCAGTTATACAGTTATTAAATATGTTATATGTTGATAGCTATTTCGGCTTTCGCCATCGTCAGAACTATCAAGCTATCATTTAGTTCTGACGATGGCGAATGCCGAAATAGCTATCAACATATAACATATAAATAACTGTAGAACTGAAATATATTTGATATTTTTACCCTATATATTCATATAAATACATATTTCAATATCGTTCCATTGTACCTATTACAATATTAGAAATTCGCAGCTGCATCGGATAACTCCAGCGGTATTTTTTTAAGGAATCAAATTACGGCATTGATGGTTTTTTATAGCCCCGAATTCGAGCCGATTCGTCAAATATTCTTGATATCACCCGAGTTGGTTGTAGGCGAAAACACCACTACCTGGGGAATTCATGATTATTCTTAAAATGTGGAGAAATTGTGATGTGATCTTTCGTAGACTTTGGGATTAAAAATGATTACCAATACTATTCGGATATTTCCCCAAATATTCGAATATTGAATAGTTGAAAAAGGGCCGAATATATCCGGATATCGAATATTCGAATATCCGGATTGGAATCCCTATCTTGTACTTACATACACTTCTAATATGAAGCATATTGACGCCTTGTAGAATTTATTTAAATAGGAAAATTGCTTGTAACTCATTCCTTGAGTTTAAACACCAGTTTAGAAGTGTCCGTGCACTTCAAGGTTGTGTATATTTCATAATTTGCACATGGCCAAAAATCATCGAAACACGTTTTTTGTGCCTCCTGTAAAATTTGATATGTATATGTTACGTCGTTTTTCTTTTTCACAGTCGATATAGTAATAATAAAAACACGTTTATTCTTAGAAATTTTAATTAAGTTGTATACAGTAATGGAATGTATATCTCAATTTTTATAAAAAAAAAAACGTTTATTTTACCTTATTGGTTCCTGGAATATATCTCCCATACTATTAGAGTATCGGATGTACATAATAAACATTTCCTGATTATGTTTTGTTCTACAATTCATCTTTTACAAGCTTGTTCGTGATTTCAAAAAAGAAACTAGCGCATAACACTCAACTATTGTGTAGTGGCCGTGTACATATTACGTTTAGAGTATTTTTTTTTTAGCTTGTTCGGAAAAGCTTCAAGTACTGCTCTTCGTATTCCGTCCGAGGCTTGACCTAGTGCTGCAGATCCGGTTGTTATTTCGAAACGTAAAACCGAGAGGATTTTGTGGAGATCTCGACGTAAAAGCGAGCGCATTTTTTTGCCATACATCCGTGCCGGGAAAATTTGAATTAAAAATGAATTCTTATGAGATTTAATAATCTCATTGCTTATATCAGAAAAAGTGTTCAAAACTAATTTGCGAACGCGTGACCGTTGAACATATCGTACAGTTTTGGCAGAAGTTGATAAGTAAAATAACAAATTGACAAAAATTAAGTTAGTAACTGCAATATACTTCACAATGTGTTAACAAATAATAAATTACTATAATTTTAGATTTTGACTGAGTACAGTCCAGTATTGAATGCTTTAATATGTATACATAAATAACTAAAAATCATTAAACAAAGTGAACAAAATAAATGGTCAGAGTTTAAATCAATTTTTGGTCAGAATAAAAATATTATACGGTCAAATTTTTATAACAATTTTGATAAGGTTAGGTATAGTTTTTTTCAATTTCATTTAAATTATGACTATTTTATATAAAATTTGACCATTAATTATTTATTCTGCCATCTGTATACTGGCCGATATATTATGACGATTTAATACACATTCAGAAAAATGTGATAAAAATTATGACCGAAACTTTGTTTAAATTCAGACCGGTTAAATACGAGCCTTAAACAAATATGCATATAATTTAAATTTATTTCATAATCAAAACATCTCAAATTATCAAACTCAGTTGCTGTGCTTATGCGAGCAGTATTATCGCCGACTTGTTTATGTAATGTTATAAATTCAAATAAGCGTCACTTCTAGATCGGATGCACATCGTGCAAACCCTTCCATAATAATAACGCCCCGAAATTATTCGGCAGGAAGTACAAACGGGATGCAGGATCGTGGCCGTTTGTAAATTTTCCTTTTCTTGACATCCCACGGGGTTCCCCAGTCAAAGGGTGATCCCTAAATGCCGAAACACTGCGGGAATTACCCTCGGAAGCCTTCTGATATATCCCTAAATAGCGATTTATAAATAACGATATACCCTCACGTTGGAAGTCCGTTTGAGAGATATTTCCGAATCAGCGAGTTTTAGGGGCATATGTAGATATTTTGTTTCAACCAGCACAAGTACCCTATTATATTTCATATGCCCAGTAGTAAATATATGTTTTTTTTATTTCTATAAAGGGTCGATTGATGGAAATTCAAAGACTGTAGAGCAGTCGCCGACAACCGGGGATCTAAATTAAGGTTCTTATCACAAAACGTAAACATGAACTTTTTAAATATTTTTAAACGTACAGTGGAAGCCTGATTACACTACACCGAATTACGCGCTGGCTTGAAATATTCGCCGCAAATTCCCCAATTGAACGGTCGTATTCCATTGTCATTGCTACGAGACTGCCATCTGTGCGGTGCAAACAGTCAAATGTTGGCTAGCGTCTGTGTATTAAACACGTGCCAGGCTATACACGCATACTGTCTATGTGCTGGATTTTGCGCGCGCTTTGCATTTTATAACTTAGTAACTAAATATTTCTTCCATATTTTTTTTTTGCAAAACTAAGAGAAATCTTAGTTTTGCATTTTTCGCAGAAAAAAATCCTAATTTTGTATAAGATTCACTTCCCCAATTACACTACTTCAAATAACACGGTCCTAACTTTAATGTTAATGGGGGTGTTACTGTATACTGGTTAAAAAATATATTTAAATGTTCCTTAGGGTGCTCAGCAATGTAACCACCACAACCCTTTATGACAAATTCTGAAGATTAACAATGTTTAACCCGGAGTGTGCATTGAAAATATCTTCAAAACTTTTTGTTTTGTATGTATAATATAGTACTTACTAAGAATTCCAACTATTCATCATTATCAAATATTCGAATATAAAATAGTAAAACTGAAACTATTCGGATATCCGGATAGTTTTAGTATATACAATACGAACTCATTTTTAATAAAAGCCAAGTTTCAAAGTTAAAAGCCATGTTTCAAAAATGCATATTTTAAAAATAACAAGGCATTAAATGTTACATATTTCAAATTTGTTTTTACCTTAGTTTTAATTGTTCCTGCCATTGAAAATACTCGATCAGTACAGCTTTTGCTAGTAGATAATGGTCTCGATTTCTAAGTTTAACTCACACACAAATAGAGATGTTGCACAATCAACGTTTCCTTGTTCACCAATATTATGACGAACTTTACCGTCAGTTGATAAAGCTAGTCATGAGAGAAACTGCTCTTGATAATAACAAAATAAAAGTGTTATTAGTACAAACGAGTACTTTATTTTTTTAAATAAGAGAAGGGAAATAATGCTAGTACGATCGAATAGGTGTGTACTTAAAAAATAATATATTAAAAAAAAAAGGAAAACTATTCTGGGTTACCGTCCCAATAAAAAAGGTTAACGAAAACTGCCAAAGCGTAAAGATAGATCTATGATAATCTAAAAAAGGATAAGTGAATAAATAATAAACTTAATCTTACCATATTTAGAACTATAGTTTTTCATCTAAGAGCTAAACTGATTAAATACTTTAATCAAAAGAAATTTTCTAAATCTTAAATCGCTTGAAATATATTTAATGGAATTTTCAAGAAATACACTTGAGATTGACTTTTATTTAAATATTACACGATAAAATAAAATTAGCCACGAAATAAGAGCATTTAAGATTATTACTTCAAAAGAAGCAAAACACGTGCCACTTACAGAAATACAAAAAGCTGTTTTGAGTTATGCCTCAAGAGAAATTGAACGAGTATCCTTCCGGTAGAAGGTTCATGCGGTTGACTTCTATCTAAGGGTGTTTTTTTCGAATTACAACACCTTTTTCAGCTACAGCCAATTTGACTGCTGAAATTTGACGTTAGCTCAGATTGGTTTGCAATTTCACCATGAATAGATTTACGCCAGAACTATGCTTGTAAACTTATTATGAAAATCGTGGTCGAAACGTTTTGTTTAGTGATGAAACTCATTGTTAGTTGAGTTGAGTTGAATAATAAAAATTGCCGCATTTGAAATGAATAAAATTCACAGACCATTATTGTATTACAAAAAGTTATTGTTTAATGTTTTTTTATGGCCTGGTGGAATCATTTGTTCATATTTCTTTAAAAATAATGCCAGCCAGAACGTTATTGTCAATAGGTAACGCTATATATTATATATGACGCTATGATCAACTTTTTTTAAAATTTTACTTTTTTATTTCTTGATTTTGTATGTTGATTTTGATGTATTATGAACTGTTTTTTTTTCATTATATTTGCCAAGTGCATGGCGAATTGGTATCAGCTGTAATGTCATGTAATGTACTATAAATAAATAAATATACTCATGATTACTGACATTTTCGCTCCTTAATTGATTGGCATTAATGTGAAAGAGCTGTGGTTACAACAATACAACATGCCACACAGCGTGCGCTTCAGTCAATTTATTGAAGGAAAAATTCGATGAGTGTACAATTTCATGTTATTTTTACCTGTGAATTGGCCTCCAAAATTGTATGCTTTAACAACTTTGAATTTTTTATGTTGGGATATGTGAAATCATTACTCAACGCCGATGAACTATAGACCATAGACTGCTTGGAAGCAGCAGCGTAACTAGAAATTTAGGGCCATCATGCAGATGTCACCCAAGGCCCTCCCACACAATTTTTCATATTGAGCAAATAGAGATTTGGGAATTCCTTCCTCCCATACATTGTACGGCGTTGCTGTAAAGTGGGTGCACCACTGCTTGTTTCAATAATTTCAATACCATGGCCAGTATGACGATTTGTGTGTATTTTATTTCATTCAAAGTTCTATATCGTAGAGCAGGGTTTCCCAAACTATGTTCCGCGGAACACGGGTGTAAATAAGTGTTCCGCGAAAGGTAATCTACGCAGCAAGACATTTAAACATCTTCTACTTCATATTCAAAATTGAGTGGTGAATCTTCATTGATGCTTAAAACTTCAAATATCTAGGTACATTCGGAGATTTTGAATGACTTAGAACTTTATTTACTCATATGTTTATGTAACATGATTTTAAAAATAATTGATTAATACATAATAAGTAATTTATTAACATATATTTTTTCAATATCTTTACTATTATGAATTACCCGACCTAAGAAATAAACTGTGTTCCGGTAACATTTCCAAATTTGCGAAGTGTTCTATTGCACAATAAGTTTGGGAAACCCTGTCGTAGAGCAAACATGGATGAAAAAAATATAAAACCGATGTGATGAATCATTTTGATTTTCAAATAGCATTGCGAATATTGCGAGTGGTGTGATACGTCGATACGATGGCAACACTAAAATAAATATCTTCACATTCCGGTCATATCGTCCAGAACCGAGACATTAACGTCAAATTCGCCTCGTATACTAAGCATGTACCTATGTTTTATTCACATCCTTTTGCAGCGGAAAGATACATTTTACAGTATAATTCCGCAGATACAGAATATTTGCCAGTCCAAACACCTTTTCCGTCCGGCGTCCGTTGCTGCGCGCATAAAAAAATACATTCGTAAGTCCCCGCGGGACTGGGGCTGGGGAAGAAAAGGAATAAATGCGGTTCAAATATCAATTTGCTTTTCACGTTTCCCGAAAGTTGGGAAAAAATATGCTCATGATGGGTGAACACTGCGGTTTTGTTGAAACGTTATTATTTAAAAATTAACAAGGGCGTAAATCTATTATGTGATTTCATTTTCTACCATACGAATGAGTTATTCTGTTTTTTGTGAAACTTGTTTTTATTTTATATTTTTTTGATCAATGTCCGCTCCCAATGTAGGGCATATGGCCACCTAATGGAGGTATCTCAACAGATTTTTTTCTACGAGTACTGTTTATTGCTCAGTCGCTCAACCTCACTTTGTTTCAAAGTAAAGTAGGGAACCTCACTCACAGAGTCTGGTTGTTGCTTATCAGACATCTGAGCAGTAGGTTACAATTAATGCCTGATGATAACGTTGGTATACATGTGTGTTTTTTTACAATTTAGCTTTCCCATCAAAATATTTACATAATTGATTGTGGCTCGTATTTTTTCCGGTCCGAATTTTAATACAGCTTCGGTCATAATTTGTATCACATTGGTCTGAATTTATATTACAATGGTCATAATTTATCGGTCAGTGTACAGAGAGCAGAATAAATAATTAATGGTCAGAATTTATATAAAATATTCATAATTTAAATTAAATTGAAAAAAAACCTAAGCTAACCAAAATGATTATAAAAATCTGACCGTACAGTATTTTTATTCTGACCGTTCATATTTTTATTCTGACAAAAAATTGAATTTTATTAAGACCAAATGTTTATTTGAATTCCGACCAAAAATTGATTTAAACTCTGACCATTTAAATATTTTGTTTCCATTGAGTATTGTATCATGTAATTGCATATTTCTTTTAATTAACTACTAAACTGTTATAAGATTTAGTTTCTAGCTTGAAAAGTGAACTATTTCAATGTAAACAACTCAAACAACGAATTCTCGACTTATAAAATATTACATTTGGGCTAGCTTATACGATTTTTATAGAGGCATCGTAAGTTTTATTTGGTAAGGGTTGAAAGGTAAAACGTTACAGACTCAATTTATTTTGCATAACCACAATGGGGAAATATTCAATGTGGTAAAATGTGAAGAGGTAGACTCTGTTATTGGATTTATTTTTCATTTACATTACAATGCCGTACGGGATTTTTTCCCAGAGTCAAAGGAGATTGATTCTGTTGTCAATATTACGTTCAAATAAGCAACTATTCTTCAACTACTTTGAAAATATGTACAATCTAAGCAGGATCACTGCAATTTAAATTACATTCAAACCCTGATTAGACTTTGGTAAATATGAATTGTCGCCTGTTGTAAGCCCTGTTGGTTAGTGCTTGCTCGACCGATCACGCAGCTCTGGGTTCGATTCCAAGTTATTCAATTCAAAGTTGTGATCGAAGACTGGGTGTTTGTGATGTTAATTCACATAATTTCCTTTCCTCCTATTCTTCTGATCCTTTAATAACTGGGTGTAGCAATAGCGATTAGCCAACCACTAGTCCTGTTCTAGCCTTATCCTTCTTTCCCTATTTTTAAAAACTGATGTTACCTACTACTCACTTTGAAAAAAGTGAGATTGAGCAACTGAGTAACAAACAGTTCTCGTAGAAAAAATTCTGTTGAGATACTTCCATTCGAAGGCCATATGTTCCATATTGGGGGCGGACATGGATAAAAAAATGCACAAATAAAGAAAAATGTATTTTTTTAAAAATAACTTAAACGCGTAAACTAGTTTTTTTTAATATTTATAATTATGTTGTATTTACCAGGGCTGTGAATTCGAGTAAAAAAAACAACTCCGATTCCGAATTAATTTGTCAATCATTTTTGTTTATCTACTTTAAAAATCCGCTGAAAAATGTGTTGTTTTTTCAAAACTTTGCTGTAATCACAAAACATGTAAAAATACAGCACGAATTGAGTCGACAAAATTGACATACATGTAAAGCAATTAATTCTAAACGCTACATTTAAAAATTGCGGTGATTTTTTTTTAAATGCAACATTCTTTTTTCGTGAAAATATACACATAGCGGATTTTAAAAGCGTAACGACTACATATGTATTAACCTAACTAAATGACGAAACTTAAAGTAACCTTTAGAGGAGTGGCTAGATTTATACAGACCTTACTTTAATTTACTGCCTTTTCTTAACATGACAATTTTGTGACTTTTTCCCAATGAATATATGTAATTCATACTTAGAGCATATATATGCTTATAGACAGACACTCATGTGTTGAGTTTAAAGTACTTCCATACTCATTTACAGAAAAATGGCGCCGACGTACATGTACGTCCATACTCCTCTAAAGGTTAAGGGTATGTGGTCCAGTGTTCAAAGTAAAAGGCTTCGGTTGTGGAGCTCACGGGATTGAATCTCAGTATGGACAGATTTATAGATTTCTTTCCGATGGTGTGAATGTCTGTGATGCTTAGAACTTCCTCCTATCACCTATCCGTCCCTAAAACTAAGGCGTAGCGAAAGCGATTGGCTTAAAACTACTCTTGTTCTAGCCATATCTTTTTACCCCTACTTAAATAAAAAAAGACGCTGAGCAATTGAGTAACAAGTTCTCCTAGAAAAATACATAAGTTCTGAGAAAAAACTGTATTAGTTGTTCAAATGCTTAACATTCGTAGTTGACATGTTTAGCCTTTTAGCTGCCGTAATTGCCTATCACGCCGGCTATAATTTGTAACTATTAATTTAATTAGTTATCGTCTCTGGCGTGTTGATCACGAAAAAATTTACGAGATATCTCGTCTGTGGCAGTCATCGAGTTAAGAAAAAAAGTGCTAAGTGAATTTTTTACTTTTTTAAATCAGCAACAAGCCGTTTGTGAACGATGAAGTCGAAGAAACAATTTTTTTCACGACTTCACAGACTTGTATAAAACTGTGTAATACTATGTATTGATTTTTATATTACACCTGGTACTCATCAATGAATAAAAAAGCTTTCCATGTCATAATAAAAGAATATTTTCGACACTTACGTGAAATAAAAACGTAAACTCAAATTGAAAACGCGAATTCTGAACACGTAAATTTAGGGGCTATCTAAATAAATATTTCTTTTGTTTCATGTGTCCACATTTATGATGGACATTCGCAATTCTAATGGAGCTTCCGTTTCTTCACGTTTGATATATGTCAAATTTAATAATATAAAGGGAAAAATATCTTTTCATTTTTCACCAACACGCTAATAATTAGTAAAAGAGATTTTTAATCTGTTAACTCTCGCGGCTCGGAGACTAGAAAAATACTTCTCTACCGATGGGGGTCGTTTAGGGACCCCAGTGGTTTCCTCATTATTGGCCTTATTCTTATAAATTTCAAAAAAAAATAGTCTAAGGGCTTTAAAATATCTCTCTGCATCATTCCTCATACATTTTTTTTTATAAAAATCCGTGGTTTTTTAATAAATAATCATATTTTAAGTTGCGCGTTTCAGTGCAAATGTTAATTTGCTACTGACGCGCTTTGCTTTGCGGCGTTCAGCTTAGTTATCTTACGAACGATCGCTGATAAGCGGGCGCTTATCTCTTATCTTATCGTATTTATATAAACTACAAAAGTCCCAAAAAACTATGATATAAGAATACCTTAATTATAAACATTGTATCACCCATATTAAAATAGATATTTAAGAAAATTTGGGTATTGGGGTCGCATTTCTTGAGCTTAGAACCGGAAAAGTTTAAAAAATTCAATAATTTACAAATGAGTTATTAATAACGCATAAATGAATTTTGTCAAATAACTAATAATATTTTATTTCAAAGATATTACCAGTGTTAAATTATAATATACAACAATTGTTTTTCAATTATATTTACCTTTTTAAGAGTACCTTTTACATATCGACTGTGGAATGAACAAAGGACGTAACCCACACATATAAAATTTTACAGGAGGCGCAAAAAACGTGTTTTGATAATTTTGGGCCATATGCAAGTTATGAATTATACACAACCTTGAAGTGCACGAAGACTTCTAAACTGGTGTTTAATTGACATAATCTAATATAAATTAAAGAAATTGACAAAAAAAGTTTAAGTATCAAGTCTTGTACTGTTCAATGTTCCAAGACTGAGACTGGAAAAAAGTGTCGATATACCGGGAATTTATTGTCATGTTGTCTCGACACAGAATCCCTAGTTGCAAAGCGTATTTATAAATAAATAAAACCATTTTGCCAAAATTGCATCTCAAAAATGTTCAACTATTAAAAATATAGGATGTTTGTGAAGAAGTATAACATGTCATATTTTTCTTAAATTTATTATGATAATGCGACTCAACAGATAATGCAATGTGCCATGTCAAAGTAAATTAAGTATATAACTTCGAACAGTAAACTTTTGCTGTACAAACTCATAAGTATGTTTTTTCACATAATTTTCCGATAAGATACAGATCTCCCCTAGCACATTAACATAATTTTGGTTTTTGATGGATCCTTCTTATCGCCACGATGGGGCACCCTTTCGCTCTCGACTAAGAAGTTTTCGAATATACAGTGTGGCTGCAAATCAGAAGAGCTATCGTAAGAAAACATATTTTTTTATAACCATATTTGTTCCCAATGAGGAGTATATAAAATTCGTATAAACCGTATCCCAGCAGAAGTCTTTATACGATTGTTACTTTACGTTTATATTAATAATGTATTTGTCAAATGCATGGCGTATTATTGTCAGATTTTATTGTATTTTTTCTTTGTAAATAAATAACGCCGCCTGGTTGATCGAGTGGTCAACGTCGTTGGCTACCGCTACGGAGGTTTCGGATTCGAATCCCAGTACGGGCAGTTTTATAAATTGATTTTTCAATCGATTTATAAATTGTATGTATGTGATGTCTTGAATTCCCTCCTCCCACCCATCTTATCCTATGAACGGGGCGTTCCGAGAGCGATTAGATAACCACTAGTCCTTTCCTAGCCCTTTCTTTCTATTCCCTAATCTCTGTAAAATAAAGGTTCAACAACTGAATAACAAGCAGTTCTCGTAGAAACACTTCTGTTGAGATAAACACCATTAGGAGTTCATGTACTCCACATTGGGAGCGGACATGGTAAATAAAAAAAACTATATCTCTATTAAGCTATAAATCAATAGTTTATTGATCAACTCTTTAAAAAGAATGGCTGCAACACTTGTTCGCATCTTATAAATAAATACAGTCAACTCTCATATAGTGCTACAGAGCGGATTTCTATAGTGCCTGTGGCAGTCTCTCCTGTTGGAGGTATCCACAAGTGCCGTTTCTTAATATGTATTTTTTTTGTAACTATATCTGAGCCCTATTTTTAAATTTTTGCACTCTTCAAAAAAGAGAGTTTAAGCAACTGAGTAACAAATAGTTTTCGTTGTAAAAACTTATGTTGAAATACTTCCAATAAGAGAGCATATGCACCACAATTGTAGCAAATATGGATTAAAAAAGGTTAGAGCTTCTCATATAGAGCGGGTTTCTATTGTGCGGTTCCTATATCAGCGTTATAGGAGGATTGACATTACCTATATTGGGTATTTATTTGTCTTGGCAGTTAAAAAAATATAAAACACTAGGTGGTTACTGGCAAGTGTTGCAATGCCACCCAAAGAAAGAAAGTTTTTATGTTTTAATTGTGTTAATTAAAGTGCTTGTTTTCTTTTTTCTATTTGTTTGACGTTTGCTGCCGATTGTCTATGGTACGATACACGCACCACCTACTGTAATTTAATTGTACTACGCTTATAACCTTCGCGCAAGTTGCATGAACGGTATGTTTACATAAAACATTGATTTTTATATATAAGACCTACTGTAAGCTAATTTTAATATGCCTATAAACTTTCCGGAAGTGCATGAAAAAAGTTTGTCAAAGTTTTATTGCAATCGGATGAGCGGTGAGACAGCGCATAAAGTGCGAAAAAATAAACATTCAATTTTATATATTAGTTAAAAAATAATGTATGAAAGTATTCAATTTAGGATTTTCGTAGGACTAAAACAATATAATTTACAACATGGCTTGGAAATAGGCGAAGTACTTATACTTATTACCTATTTATTTTTGTTTGTTTAAGCATATTTAATGTACACCACTGCAGTCAATAATGTAAAGTATATTTTATTTTTCAAGTCGCTCAAGGTTTTTTTTTATTCAATATTTCACCATTTTTAATTAAAATATATTATCACATCACCACGATGAATAATTTTAAGCCGTCACTTCACGAAAACCCGGTATATGGTGATGATAAACGGTGGATCTCTCGACCTGCAAAAACCCAACCATAAATAATTCATTAATACCCCCTACTCCTTCTCCTGTGCCACTATGGAAAACTCCCGAATCCCGGATTCAACTTTTTAACAGAGAAAACCGCAGGATTTCGCTGAAAATGCAAATAATATCTTCTTTCTCCGAAAACATAATATTACAACATTTTATGCCGAATTTCAAATGACGTAGTATGTTTTAGGTCAAGAGATTATTATATTTACCAGATATCTTATATCAATGTAGATTTTTTTTGCAGAACTGTGACCGCATCTAAAATAAAAATTAATATATTTAACGACAAAATCGAGTAAAAAAATATCTTTATAGTGATCTGGATCTTTAGGGCGCAAAGTGCCAATCCATCAGCAAGCTGGGAATGAGCTCAAAATTTACATTAATCTATCGACACTTGGTTTTATTTACTTATTATTTAAAAGTCAATATAAAATAATGATTTTTTTTTTTTGGATATCAAATTTATGGAGCTTCAAGTACCAGGACGCACCAAGGTTCTTCCAGTCTCCTTCATCGATAAAGATTTTGAAAAATTGTAAATTGCATCCCCTTACCATCGTTTGCAGACGGAAGGGCGCGATCACTACAGAGATAAGAAGTTCACGGGAACTCCATATGCATTATTTTGCAAATCACATTCCATATGCTTCCTCCATACTATATCCGTACATGTACACACACATGCGCATACATACATACACACATACAGTACACAAAAAACATTTACACAATGAGAGTCATTTTCGTGATGCTAAGTTCGTTCTAAAATTGACAATTTTAGACGACATAAGATCTATGGAGGGTCGTAGAGCAGGACTGCTCTGGGTCTAATAATAATGATAATATATTAGTAAAAACACAATATTCCTTTGTACTTCATTCCACCTTATTTAATATGTCATGACCGGTTTCGCTAATTACGAGCATCGTCAACTGTTGACGATCAGTTGACATCATCAGTTGACGATGCTCGTAATGAGCGAAACCGGTCCTGACATATTAAATAAAGTGGAATGAAGTACAAAGGAATATTGTGTTTTTACAAATATAATGCCTTTCCACCAAGTATTGACAAAGAACACCCTAAAAGTGATCAATGATAATATAGTTAATATAAAAATAAGTAAATAATTTAATCAATTCAAATTTAATATTGAAATCCCACCAAGCACCTTCAGTCGTAATCTTAATTTTTTTTCTTGAACTTTTAAGTACAATCACGTCTTTACTTGGTGTTTTGGTGGATAGCATATTTTTAGTTTACGGAGATAACACTAGTGTAATGTGTATTAACTGAAGTCACTTCACTTTTACAATTACTTAAAGACGTGTAGAATATTACAACGCATCTAACTTATATGTTTCTTAAATACCTCTTGGCTCATTTCACCTTAAATGGACCTACCATCATTTTACACTTTCAAACAAAGGATTTAAAAGTAATTTCTAAATTGTTTTTCTTTTGTTTTGTAAATTACGATTCAATTTATCAACAGTTATTTTGTTTTTCCGGCAGGTCAATAATTTTGACTCCAAAGGAAAGGTGGTTTTAATTATTATTTAAAAGTTAAAGGTAAATAAACCCTTATCAAAATTTCTGCCAAAGAGCCACAAATACTTTTAAATCTAATTATTTTCGTTTGTCGGTAGGAATTTTGTTTTTACTTCGTTATGATACTACTCAAAAATTTGTCATTATCATGAAATTCGGAACACTTTGTTTTGCGGTTAAATAATTAACGTAGATGAAATAAATATTATATACTTTTAGTAGCACATCAGAATGATCAAAAAATTAGTAAACAACTTTTTTCTTTAGTATATTGACATGATACCAGTTATATAAGCAGAAGCTCTGACTATCCCTTTTGTAATGACAACAGGCGACAGTAAAAAGTTTAGTTTAATTAATGACTTTAAAAAAATAATATGTAATAATTTCCAGATATTGCGATTTGATTGTGACACCACTATTTTGGCAACGTTGTCTAAAGGCAACGATGTATGTTTTTTTTGACGCTCAACAGTCAGCCGAGGGAGGGAGTAGTTGTAAATTGATAAGGATCTTCCTTCTTTTGTGAGCCGTCGATTTGAAAAGACGTATTTCGATGTAGTAATTAAAAAGCCTGCGCGGGCGACGTAATTTTGTTAAAATTAGTTTGTTTTTTTTTGTAATGTCATTCTCTATTAATTTCGGCGATGTTGATTGTTTTTTGAAATTTTTGTATGATTTTAAATAAAATGTTTGTGAATCCCTAAATAAACGCATAATTTCGTAAAGCTGAATTTCTTTTCTAATTCCTACCATCGCCGGCTTGCCTTTCGGTGAGTACGGCAGTGTGTTTCATTTACTTATTTCACACAAATTAGTTAAGTGCATTCAGAGAAAAATTACGAGTCATGTCAATATGAATTGACTTCTTTAATATCCTGAACATTGCTTTCGGACTAACATTTAGAATTAGACCACTGACTGCAGGACTTGTGCTTGATTCTCCGGATCGAGTCCCAGTACGATTTCTGTTCGAAGGCATGGTTGATTGTGATGTTTAAAAATTCTCTCCCATCCTTCCGATCCATTAATAACTGGGCGAAGTGAGAGCGATTAGGACAAGGCTGGCGAACCTTTTTCTCAAGTGGGTCACATAGATTGAGTAATTAAAACATTACAAGTTTTACTAGCATTACAATTTACAAGCAAAATTTCAATGAACTCTTTATAAATAAAAAAAATAATGAAGAATATAATATTTACAAAATAAAATCTACATAAAAATATTTTGGAACTCAACTAATTCCATTCCTAAATAATCCATATTAAGCCAATTAAAGAAATTCAACTCAAAAGATTTAAATTCAATTATGTGTGGGGTATAACAAATCTAAAAGTTGTTTCCTGTTGTTTAAATTGATTAAACCTTTCTGAAAAAGCTGTATTTATTTCTTATAAGCACGATAAATACTGTTTCATTGCTATATCATTGGTTTCAATTTTACTTTCTAAGCCAACTGAAGTTTCAAGATATTTCTTGACATGGAAAATATTTCATTCTTTTCAAATTTAAATCATCAATGAATATATCGATTTTTATCATAAATGATTTTATATTTTTATACGTTGTTAATGCAATTTGACCACGTCCCTGAAGTTTTTATCCAAGATGGCGTCTTTTGATTTTTTAATAAATGAAAGGTTTAAATAGAACTAATCATTTCTTAAAGTTCAAGCGGGTAATATAATTTCTCACGCGGGTCTCTCGTTCGCCATCTCTGGATTAGGATAACTTTCTATCTCTACTACTCACTTTGGAAAAAGAGAGGTTGAGCGAATGATGAACAAACAGTTCTCGTAAAAAAGTTCTGTTAAGATACATTCATTAGGGGGTTATATGTTCCACATTGGAAGCGGACATGGCTTAGAAAAAAAACAATTCACAAGCAATAAAGAATATATTACAACCAAATACGTTATTATAACATACAGTGGAACCCCCAATTAAACTACTCCGAATCAAGTGCTGGCTTGAAATATTTGCCACAAATTCCCCAATTGCACTGTCGCATTCCATTGTCGTAGCTACAAGACGGTAATCTGTGCGGCGCATACAGTCAAATATTGGCTAGCGTCTGTGTATTCAACACGTGTCAGGCTATACACGTATAGCCGGCGACTATCTATGTGTTGGATTTTGGCACGTTTTGCATTTTATCACTCAGTAACTAAATATTTCGTCCATATTATTTTTTTGCAAAACTAAGGGAAAAACTCAAATCCCTAATTTTGTATTAGATTCACTCCCCTAGTTACACTGTCCAGACCTTAGTGTAAATGAGGGTTTTACTGTTCTTGCAAAAGGCTCGTTTTGGTGGTAGATGGCAGATGACACCAGTATGACCAGTAACGATTACAGTGCACATTTCAATGTTGCTAGAGTTGAAAAACAAAACTCCACATTTCGGATATATACCCGCAATAATCTTTCGTTTTTTTTTTTTGATATCAAATTTATGGAGCTTTAAGCACCAGGACGCGCTAGCGTCAAGGTTCTACTAGACTACTTCATCGATAAAGTTTTTGAAAAGTTAGAAATTGCATCCCCTTACTATCGTTTGCAGACGGAAGGGTGTGATCACTACAGAGATAAGAAGTTCACGGGAACTCCATATGCATTATTTTGTAAATCACACTCATATGCTTACCCCATGCTATATCCGTACACGTACACACACATGCGCATACATACATACACACGTACAGTACACAAGAAATTCAAACAAAGAGAGTCATTTTCGTGAAGTTAAGTTCGTTCTAAAATTGACAATTTTAGACGAAACATAAGATCTATGGAGGGTCGTCGAGCAGAACTGCTCTGGGTCTAAAACGATTCTCAGGCAGTGTCTCGTCATAGTTGTGGAGATTAGAAATCGTTGGGTTAAATCTTTCGTTATTTATTTCCTGTATCTGTTCTTAATTTGTGGTAAAATAATTACTGGTAAAATTTCCGATTCACGAATCAATTTACTGGTATTGCAAGCTCTAGTTTCAATTAAGCAAGAGAGGCGATGGTCTGAAAAAAATAAATGAATCTGTACACCGCAAAAGCAAAAAGCGACGACCATTTTAGCGGAACGCCAAAGTATGCAAATAGGATTTTACATGCGTCGTTTTCTTGTGAAGGCTGTTATCTCATTGGGCCTTCGACGGAAAATCGGCTATAGAAAGCTTCCACCCTTATCCTTTAAATGTATGATTTTCTACTTTTGAATAAACAAAATATTTTTATACACAGGTGGGTACGCCAGGTAGGTGTGATTGCAGGAAAAATATTTTTTTTATAAATTCAATAGTTTTTTTCATATATTTTTGGCTCGTATTTAACCAACCTGAATTTTTATACAGATTCGGTCATAATTTTTATCGCATTGGTCTGAATTTATATAAAATGGTCATAATATATCGGTCAGTGTACACAGGGAAGAATAAACAATTAATGGTCCGAATTAATACAAAATATTAATAATTTAAATGAAATTTATAAAAAAAGCTAACCTAACCTAACCAAAATGGTTATAAAATCTGACCGTGTAATATTTTTATTCCGACTAAAAATTGAATTTTATTCAGACCGAAAGTTTATTTGATTTCTGACTAAAAATTGATTTAAACTCTGACCATTTATTTTGTTCCCTATATTTTATACAAAATTACTTAGTATTTATAAAAAACACTTCGGCATTAAAAGCATAAAACATGATTTTTATACAGTCTATAAAAAGAAACATGTTTTTAATTATAATACTATGAATACACAACTAAACTACTTTTTGCTATTATGATGAACCATGTTTTTAATTGTGAAAATTGTATTAAAAAATTATCGAAAATCAATGGTAGCCAAAACTCTAGCTTGCCCTGTTTGAATGAAGGTTCTAATTGTTAAACACTTGTAGACAAGACATTTATTGAAATAATATGAAGATTAAATATGTATTTTACCATTAAGTATTTAAAAAAAATGTAAAATAGATTTTTGTTTTGCAGAGAAGACAAAACAATGTGTATTTTGTATTTTTCCTAGTCAATTCGTAGTCATTCAAAACAGAGATTTCGGTATAAGTATAAAAACCGGTATCCCGGTTCAGGTAAAACCGATATTGTAATCTCTAATCTCAATAGAACATGGTGAAAAAATGCTAATTAGGTGGTTATTGAACGTGATTGTTTAACGGAAGGTGAAGATGGTGTGAGTGAGTAGATTGTTGTAACTGAAATTGTTTTCTACTCACTGGCTCAATCTCTTTTTTAAGAGAGACTGAGAAATTACTGGTAGTTAGCTAATCGTCCTTTCTACGCTCCGTTAGCTTAACAGAAGAAAAGTTAACATGAAAGGTATTCATGCTCTAGAAGTCCACAAGCCTGATGAAAAATTAATAAATGAAAAGTGTCCTTTTCAGGATTCAAGCACCAATGAACCCGCAACCAAATAAGACAAACGCTCAATACCACTGATCACCTGAATTGGTATTAATTTGTTTATCTTTATAACGTTTGTATATTCAATGTCATTAAACGTTGAACTGTGTTTGTTACTGTAAATTTTGAAAGAAAGTAACTTAAAAATAGTATCAAAAAGTAAAAATTCATATATGAGCTTGTTGCTTTGTAAACAAACTCTCAGCCGAAATTGGTAGTAAGAGAGGACTGGCTATTGGCTTATGCATTTTTGTGGTCGCTTAAATATTAATACTATAATTGAAAAAAAACTGTTTTCGAATAAGAATCGCTATTCAATTCAAATTCGAAAACAGTTTGCGAACCGTCAGCAAGCCATCAGAAGTACGTAGAAGAACAGAGCATTAATAATAATATATATTTTAAGATATTTCCCAGAGGACGAAATAAAAATTATTACAATCATGAATAAGAAAAAATGACAGGTCTTAATTGTACCAATACGTAAAAATTTAAAAATCGAGCTAAACTTTAAGAATAAATGGAGAGGTTGTATAGAACTTGACCCTGAGACAAATCATCATAAAAAAATGAAAATTTCCCAGGGGGTTAAAATGGTAAATTTCACGAACAGATTTTTTTTTTACAAAAATAGCCTATTCTCCGCCGTAGAACAATCGAGTTGGTTATTTCACATAGCTGTCAGAATGAAATCCAAGGTTGTCTGGTCGGATTCCTGGATTTTATTTATTAGTATGGATGGTCGGCGCGCACATGCCTTGGGTGGAATCTCGAAATGGACACGTTTAAAAATGGACGACCGGCATCAACTGCGACCCCCGGCGGCGGTAAAAACTGGTATTACCGAGTTATACATGACAAATATATGAGGTGAACCTTTTTTTATTTGAGCTACGTATCTTTTCGGGTTTTCCCCGCCGGATTTATGGGCCGGATCGCTTGGCGGTGTAATTAAAAAATGGCGCACGGAAAACTTCAGAAAAATAAAACTCCATCTTTTTCTTATATGTTCATCCCGGTCGTATAACATACATCGATTTCAATTTTCGTGATGTATTTTCTGTAATAAAACGGTAATGTTCAAATGAGCCCTCGAGAGATGAAGTTACAAATGGTCTTCGTATCTATCGGGAGTGAATTCAGTGCTTTTGCGCTAGACGTCTTATGTGCTTTGAAAATGGACATTAAAAAGGTAATAAGATATTATATAAGTTACACCAAAGTTTTGACATTTAAGAAGTGTTTTAAAAGAGTCTCAGATTAAAATTCTACACCCAAACACAGATGGGCATAAGTTGTTTTTCCAGTAAATTTTAGAAATAAATAGAGCACAGTTAAATAGTTCACCAATTTTGAATGAGCAGGTAAATCTACCAAATTCCCCACTTTTGTATCCTACATGTAAGTAAATATAATCATATTTTTTCCAGCAAACAGTTAAATATAGTTCTTGAAATTACTCACATTCAAATTTGTAAGCATTTCCATGGATTAATAATGCAATGGCCTTACACTCATCTCAGTCTTAGTCCATCGAAGAAAACATTAAACGAACCCTAGAGAGGTGAAGTGAGCCAACTAGTAAAATAGTTAAACTTTTTTCTTAGACTCTTAAGTACAATCATGTATTTATTTAGTGTTTTGGTGGATTGAATATTTTTGTTTTACAGAGATAATATTATTGGACAATAGATTTACTGAGATTACTTCACTTTTACGATACTTTAAGACGTGTAGAATATTACAACACATCTAACTTTTTTTGCAAAATACCACTTGGCTTAGTTTACTTCTAATGGGCCCAAATGATTTTTAAGGTTATTGTTGTTGCCAAAAAAAGTATTGATAGACCAGAGCAGAACAGAATAGGTTCCGTGAACACCTACATTAATTTAAAATATCTCTTTTGCAATATTTTTGGAAAACCAGTAAGAATTATTCCTGGATTCGAAATTCATTTTCCGTGACAGCTCAGTGCTCTCTCTGGTTTATAAGCGCTATTACTTTTTAGTCAAAAAGTGTCTTATAATATCAATTTCTTAGTGCTAAAATATTGTATCTCCATAAAGAGAAAACTTAATTTGAAAGTTTGTAAATAAGATTTGTGATATAAGAATGAGTCATATTATTGTTGTTAAATTAAACATTCATGATATGGACGAAATATTTGGTTACTAAGTGATAAAATGCAAAGCGCGCCAAAATCCAACATATCGACAGTCACCCGGCTGTGTGTATAGCTTGACACGTGTTGAATACACAGACGCTAGCCAACATTTGACTGTATGCGTCGCACAGAAGACCGTCTCGCAGCAACGACAATAGAATGTGACAGTGCAACTGGGAGATTTGCGGCGAATATTTCAAACCAGCGCGTAGTTCGGGGTAAAGTAATTGGGGGTTCCACTGTATATTTTTATATGAATTAAATCTTAGAAATAAAAGGTTTAGAGATGCAATATGTTAGGCCTAAGAAATGGCACGAGGCTGAGGAAAATTAATTTAGTCAAGCCTTAAAAGTATCTTGTTATAGAAGATTCGTCAAAATTCTTGCAGAGTGTTATATCGAAACTGTGTCACAGGAGGGTTGCACGTTTTCATATAGAATACAAACCAGTGACAGTTAAAATCATCATTTCATATTATTTATTAAAATGTTTCGACTGCCGAAAATGTACATCAATAATAAATGTTCCGCTAAAATGCCAATCATAAATGTTCTCTGAATGAAAATTTCACTCGCAATAAATGTATTATTTATTCATAAGAAATACAGAGAAGAATTTTCCTCCCCCGGTAAATGGAGTCGTCACTGTTTACGTTTTCGTCTTCTTCCCTCCCTTCGTAATTTTTTTGGATCCCTATTTTCGCCACGCGTTATGAGTTTCCGTGATTCTCTCGCGAACCGCAGTTATTTCGTGGATTTTCGCAATTTTCACGCCTCGTTTACTACTCAAGCTCTTTGATTTTCCAACGCGACCTAAATTTTATTTTATTATTCGATAAAAAGAAAGCTTTCAGTTTTATCTCACGCAAAGATTTATTCATTATGTTAACGAATTAAATAATGATTTTCCGATTGTTTACTATTCAGCATTGTAGGTGATCATAAAATAATCTTGCTGAAAGATGAGTGATGAAAGAATCTTTTTATCTTGCTGTGCCATTCTCTATCTGCAGAACTATTCTCATTAGCAGAAGGTTATAGAAATGTATTTTGAACAAACTGAAATACGTAACACCGTATTGTATTAAGTTTAAGCGGTTGATATAACACAATAACATATATGTTCACTGTTGTCATATTATCTGTCCAACACTTCACTTTTGTAATCATAGTAGTTACTTTGGTTCTAAGATTCGATCTGTGAAACGCTTATGAAGTCTAGAAAAGTAGTTATTTACTGCTTAGATATTGAAATATTTAATTAATAAGAAAAAATTCTGTTACTCTTTCTCAAATGAGAATACGAAATCGTAGACACAACATCGTATACATTTGACAGATCGACCAAAACAACTATGTTTATCAACTCTATGAAAACAACAATGAACATAACCGCAGTTAATACATTCATGTTATACCAACCTTCAAATGATAATACAATCATATCCACTGTGGAAAGGAAAAGAAAGACTTCTAAACTGGTGTTTAATTGACATAATCTAATATTAATTTAAGAAATTGTCTAGGAAAAACCGTTTTTTATTCTTTTTTCTTGGTTTCAATTTTCTTACGCCCATCTTTTATAAACTTAAAAGCTTTATTTGAATATTAATTCGGCATTTGCAGCTTACGTCATTTTGATAGAACATGTATCAAGTTAGATACATTGTTATTATCGAAAAAAGCTGTTTTTAAAAAACGTCCTTTTTCCTTTCCACAGTCGATATTAAATCATAAAAAACGTATATATATTTTTTTAAACTATTTTTATTGAAAAAATATCTATGGTTCATGTTTAAACAGGAAACTACTCGTGTTTAATCATTTAATATCATTTGTATTCAGATTCAGGTTGGGTACCATCCTTTTTCCTTTCCACAGTCGATATTAAATCATAAAAAACGTATATATATATTTTAAAACTATTTTCATTGAAAAAATATCTATGGTTCATGTTTAAACAGGAAACTACTCGTGTTTAATCATTTAATATCATTTGTATTCAGATTCAGGTTGGGTACCATCCTTTTTCCTTTCCACAGTCGATATTAAATCATAAAAAACGTATATATATATTTTAAAACTATTTTCATTGAAAAAATATCTATGGTTCATGTTTAAACAGGAAACTACTCGTGTTTAATCATTTAATATCATTTGTATTCAGATTCAGGTTGGCTACAAATCGACAAATATACAGTGGTGGATTAAGAGGATTACAAGTCTTTGTTTTCTCAGTGAATTACGTTTTCAATATGTCTACATAAATCCTATTTTCTTATTGTGATCAGCTTTGTACTCACCACCAACCGTTACGGCATCAAAACTATGGATTATCATACCGATATTACCGAAACCAGGATCGAAGTTTTCTTAGTGTTTTTTTTTAAATTCAAAATACCGACATAAAAGTGTAAAATTACCTATTGATTTAACCACTTGAATACCAAGCGGAAACCGGTGTCCGGAACATATGCAAGCAAACACAGATGTCCAAGACATTTAAAAAATCAAATACTTGGTATTCTAATAGAATATAAGCAATAGTTTGATGAATATGTATAGTGCTATATATACTGAGTCAATATTGGTTTTTAAAATATCGAATTCGAATTTATATTAGGCAAAATATTTTTTTTCAAAAACACGCAGTATCTCTGGGATATATTAATGATTTATTTGCGCGGTATTCAAACGGTTAATAGGCATTTTTGGTAGAACTGCATTGTAATACGGTTAAAATAGTAAAATATTTAGTTCTACAGATTTTTCAATCAGTTTATAGCTATTTCGGCATATGACTTCATCAGAACCTCAAAATAGTTATAATGAAGGTATACACCGAAATAGCTATCTACCGTTTTTTTTAATGTAGAACTAAATACGTTGCTATTATTTATTTATTTATTTAATTAACATTGCACAAGATTGACAAATTATAAGTTTAAAACTTTTACAATGAAGAAAAACAAATAGTACAATTTAATATTAAAAGCAGTAGAAAAAAATATGCCTAAGAAGTCAATTAAATAAGCTCCGAAAAACTCTACTTTAATACATAAAAAATAGTATTCGTCAGAACTCACCCACGTCTACGTGGAATATGTTGCATCCGAAGCAATATTGTTAAACACCGTTAAAGCTCTCCCCAGTGACATTCCCATTGGCAGGCTGGTTCTACACCTTCGGAGAACAAACAATTCATGTCCACGATTTCTCAAACAAATGATCAGGAACATTCTCAAGGATGTTGGAATTCTCATTTTGACTATTTTTACCGTATGTAAAATTACCGATAAATTACAGGCCTTTATAAAATATTCTGGTTTTATAGCCAAATTAATAGTGGTCAGTGTGATTTTCTTCGGCTACAGTGTCAAATCTCATGTCAGTGTAAACAATTTAAAAAAATATTTGTTGAATGTCTGTAATTTTTATATGTTGGTTGGGTACGTGGAGTAGTGGTATAGTCTAATAAAAAAATATATTCAAATGCATAAGTGTTTGTGATGTCGAAAAAAAATTCTTTCTTATCCTAAAATTAACGTTGCGTAGAGAGAGAAAGTTAACTATTTATTCTGTCATAGCCCTGTCCTCCCTGTCCTCTCTATCCTTCTATATCTACTCTCTTCGAAAAACAGAGGATGAGCAACTTACTAACAAACAGTTCCCGTAAAAAAACTACTGTTTATACTTGGGAGCGGACATGGAATTTAAAAAAATATATTACCTCTCGAAATGTGGCGTGGCGACAGCGATTGTCAAACCCCTGCCGAAGTACTATTAATGTAACATCGAAAAAAAAGATAGCTGAATACTAAAACATTTTTTAAAGGATACGCTTCATTAAGCGACTATATTTTTCACATTCGGACGGGATATTTTAGTAAAATAAAATACACAATGGGCGAAAAAAATACCAAATACGCCACTGAACTTAACCCCTAAAGTATATTAGATAAACATTTGATATAGTTTATATATCATTCCGTATGAGAAATATCTTCCGTAGTTAGACACGTCATATCCTGGGTCAACCCTTTAGCTATATCATTACTTAATAGACAAAACTTCTAAATGGGAAACATTTATAAGAACGACAACATTGCACTAGGGATTCTGTGTTGAGACAACTCGAGAATAAATTCCCGGGAAATCGATGCTTTGAATCTGTCTCGGTTCCCAGGACATTTGAATAAAACAACCCGAGACTTAAGACTTTTTTATTTATTTCAAAATTTGTATTAAACCCTTCAAGGACGAGCGTGACCATATGGTCACAGTAAACACCGTTGTCTATTGATCCCACTATTCATCATTTTTATACCTGAATATCGTTGCTTTCACTCATATTTTGTTAAAAAGGGTACAGACTTCAATTAATTATCAGCCGCGGCGACAGAAAGGGCCACCAAAAGCACATGCGATTTTTTGAATATCCGTTTTTTCATTGGATTTTTTGAAACTTTTAGTTATTTTTTTATCAAAACATCAAATTATTTACAGTTCTTTTGATAATATATTTGTATTGAAAATATGTTGATCTAAAGAGTTCAAATTGTAAACATTTTTAAAAATTACACGTTTAGCTATATTTCAACCCCGAATGTTTGCGTGCTCATACGGTAACCTTTGTCCTTACTACTGTCCGTACACAATATTACACGGTAATAAAAGGATGAGCATGACCATATAGTCATGCGGGGTTTCTATACAACGCCTTTGCGTTTTATTTATTTTTAAATTTTTGTTAGGAATAAAACTTATAGTGGTATGATTAAAAAAAAGCTCTCGTCTCTGGAGGGTTAAAAGTATTAAGTATTACTAAGTAAGTTTGAACTGCTATATTGAAAAACTTCCATTTCGGACAAAATTTGTTTACCTACCATGTACAAGATATATAAACTTCCAATTGATGTGGTTTAGACTGATATGAGGTTACAAACAGCTTATAAATATTTTAGGCCCCTCTGTACATTTAATTTAAATACGTTATACGCAAGGGAGAGAATATTCCATTTGAAAAAAACCCATTTTATTTGAGAGTAAAAATAAAAATATAATTCTTCATTTTCCCCTTTGTTTTTTTGAACTTTTTCATAGACAAGAAACGTTTTTATATTACAATTTATTTTTGGTGACGATGCAGACGTAGATTTCGATCTATGCTCTTAAGACCTTGTCGAAAACTGATGTGGTTCTTAAACTGTTTATTCACGCGGAAAAAACAATCATATTATGACGGTAAAGTTTATAATTCAAAACTTTAATACGTTTTATTAGAAAATTATTATGAATACTTAACTCATATGGCTACCCAAAAGCAGCAGTGGGATAAGTCAAAAACACGTGTTTCGCTTCTTCGAGAAGCATCATCAGACATATAATTGCTATATTTACGAATTAACTAAAAATTGATTCTTATTCTCAAGTTGTAATTTTTTTTAAAAGCCGTTGTTTTATTTTTTTCTAATGAACACAATCAGTGGATTAGATACAAACAATAATAGTACTGATAACGAATTTATTATTTACATTAAGTACGGTAAATCCTATTGGAAATAAATTAAACAATGGTTTACAAATGTTTCCTTTCAAATAATGACTTTATTAATTTTCAAAAACTTCAAACCATTTTTAACACCTTGTTAATAACCAGATGTATTACAACATTTTCACTTTTATCAAATTTGTTAAATTTTTCTTTCAAGTGATTCGCAAACTCTGACTCTCGAAAGAAATCATTCTTTATATTAAACATTTTTTTTTTTTTTTTTTTACCATGTCCGCTCCCAATGTGGAGCATATGGACTCCTAATGGAGTTTATCTCAACAGAAGTTTTTCTACGAGAACTGCTTGTTACTCAGTTGCTCAACCTCTCTTTTTCCAAAGAGAGTAGGAATAGAATTAAAGGGCTAGGACAGGACTAATGATTAGCTAATCGCTCTCGATACGACCCGTTCATATGATAGGATAGATGGGAGGGGTTAATTCAAGACATCACATACATACATGCCTTTGAACAGAAATTCATAAATCGACTAAAAAAACTTCCCGTACTGGGATTCGAACCCGTGACCTCTGTAGCGGTAGCCAACGACGTTGACCACTCGACCACACAGGCGGAATTTTTTTGTCTTATTGCACCTATTATTAAGAAGTATTGGTGATATTATAATACAAAATAATATTAATGATAAAAACGTCGGAGATTTTAGTGTTTGATTTTTTAACAAACGGAATATGAACATATTATATTATTGATTAAAAAGTTGTATTTTACTCTCGTGAAAAAAACTGTATTCTGATTAGCGTTACCAGTGGCAACTTGCTAATCTCCGCGACCCACATGTTAACTAGCACACGCTATCTACCTCAAAAAAATAGTGTACCTATATGTTTTTCATACTTTAATGCAGGAAATATTCAAATTCAGGATTTGTTTTTTTCGCCCTTCCGTTTCTTTGCGACAATAGAGTTTTCAAAGGAATAAATAAATATTTAAATAATTTACATATTTTTGATTTGTTTTGATTCGGTCCGCTGGTTCCGTTAAAACATTAAGATATCAAACTTGCCTGTTTTCAATTGCCTATCTATAAAGTCTACCACAAATGCAATGAATTCAACCATTAAAAGCATGATTTTTTACTTTTTAAAAAAATGCATGGTTTCTATTAGGTCTTGTCGGTTTTCAAAAACCGGTGTTTTAAATATAATTCTTAAAACTACTCACCATTCAAATCTGTGGGCATTCCCATAGGCTAATCTTTTTTGCTAGCAATATCTTTAAGCTCAATGATACATTTATTTCTTATATAAACACGTAACATTCATTTACTAGGCGTCAGTTCAAGTTCATTCGTGCACTTGAACGACTGAAGATACCGAAAGGCGAAACCCGGGACGTCAGTGACAAAATCTGTGCGAATGTACATAATTTGAACGATTCAAATTTAATATTGAAATTTCACCAAGCACCTTCAGTCGAAATCTTATATTATAAAGAATATGTTAAGCTGAAGAAATATTTTGTAAACATACTTTTCAGAATTTGACTAAATGAAAAATACGCAAAAGAAATGGATATAAATACATTTTAATATATTGTAGTAATATGTTTTTGCAATTAGTAACAATATAGTTTTAGAAATGCTTTTTGACATTTTTTTTTGATGCAATATCTTAATTTACAATTTAAAATTAACTCGAAGACTGCACCATACAAGTCATGACCATACAAGTCACCATGACAGTACAAATGGACGCATCGAATTCCTTATGATATCCTTAAATTTTGATTGATAAAATCAGTAACTATTTTTAATAAAAGTGATAATTAAAAGACTGGTTTAAAATGATTTGAGTATCTGTTATAATGGTTATACTGAGTCTTTTATGAAAGAAAAATGCTTAATACCACAATAATGGCTATATTTGAAAGCTTAGCGCATCACGTGAAAACACGGTTCCGGGACTCAACGCTTGGCTAGCTTATCACGTGAAAAAACGGCTCCGGGATCCAACGTGTTAATAGTATAATTCACTCATTTTAATGATATAATTATTTCAAAGCTTTAAAAATACTTTAAGTGCTAAGATTTATATCTTTATAGGTCAAACGTCGGAAAATTGTGATTTAAAAAATACAGCATTGTATAATATCCACTGGCAACACTTAAATTAAACCAGAACGCCTTTTAGTTCATTTTATAATGAGCGTAAATGTACTTCTCCCCTTTTATTTAGCATCAGATTTTAATGACTTCTTCTTGTCATCAGTCATAAAAACGTTTTATATTAGAATACAGGCGTAGATAATCTTTTAATCCCCCATAAAAAAAAAAACGAAAAGATTGACTTACCTAAGGCACTGAATCTTCGCTAAGTGGAGTTTATATTTTACCTTGCTGATAGGTTTGTTACCTCCTACACAAAAACCTCTATGTAACGATTCTCGATTTTCTGGAATATCCTGTCAAATAAAGATATTTTAAATATCATAATGAAATAAGTATGCGTATGAGGTATGTTGTGTCCATGGAACAGTGGTCAACGTCGTTGGTTTCCATGCCGGACCTCACAGGTTCGAATCCCAGCACGAACAGTATTTTTAAATTGATTTTATTCTATTCGAAGGCATTGATGATTGTGATGTCTCAAAATTTCGCCCTGCCATTCCAATCCTAAAATAAACTAAAAGAAAAATTTGATAACAATTAGTCCTACTCTTTCTCTACTCTTTTCGAAAAAAAATATTGGTTAAGCAACTAGAAGTAACTAGAAGTTCTCGTTGAAAAGACTTTGTTGATATACCTCTATTAGGAACGGACATTGATAACATGATACAACTTTGTATGTACTAAGCGCCTGTTCAATTTCATCCGTGCACTTGAATGCATGAAGATATCGAAGGCGAATCCCGGATTTTTTTGTAGATTGTTTGTTACATCTTGTAATCAGTCTTACTCAATTTTATAAAGAGTTGCCATGTATAGATTAATGTGTTTATCGGTTATTAATGCCCATGAATAGCAAATAACGTCTTGAATATTGATCATTCTAGATTAAGTATTTACAAAAAATCGTTATATTTTTTAATACAATGTCTTTTTACCAAAAATTGACAGTGAACACCTTAAAAGGTATAAGTCGGATTTTCCTCGGAGTAAAATTTATGTTATTTGTTATGGTGCAGCGAAATGTTTGAAAGCATTATAGTGTATGTTTTAATTTTCACGTGTACCCAAAAGAGATATGAGATTTTACATTGCTTTTACATTAGTGGTTATGTTACATTGTAAAATCCAGAATTGTGAAACATACAATATTGTATAATATACGACGAATTCCCGAGAGACTTATTCATTTATCCTTTTAAAAAAGGATAATACATGGTACTACAGCTGATGCAAATCGACTGTAGAAAGGAAAAAAGACATATATAATCCACACAAAACAAAGTTACAGGAGGTACAAAAAAACGTCTGTTGATGATTTTGGGCTAAGAAAAATATGTAATATTCACAACTTTAAGGAATATAAAAACTAATTAACTGATGTTTTATAAAATTAAAATAATATTAACTTATAAAGTTATAAAAATTAACATTTGGATAAGTGAATTTTATTGGTTGAAATTTTCACAGGCTCTTCTTTTTCAAACTTAAGGGAACACATTAAATGGTCAAAGTTTAAATCAATTATTGTTCAGAATTCAAATAAACTTTTGGTCTGAATAAAATTCAATTTTTGGTCAGAATAAAAATATGAACTTTCAGATTAAAAATATTATACAGATTTTTATAACCATTTTGGTTAGGTTAGGTTTGGCTTTTTTTCAATTTCATTTATATTATGACTATTTTATATAAATTCTGACCATTAATTATTTATTCTGCCTTCTGTACACTGACCGATATATTATGACCATTTTATATAAATTCTGACTGATGTGATAAAAATTATGACCGAAACTTTATTAAAATCAAGACCGGAAAATACGAGCCTAAGTTTAAATACTAATTCGGTTTTGTAGCTTACATCCTTTTTATAGAACGTGTATTTATTCGTATACATTGAGATTATCGAGAAAAATCATTTTTGTAAAAACTGTGAGTTAAGTGCTTTTATCTTCCTAGATTTAAAATGTTTTGTTAATAGCAGTGATGCCCAATCTGTTTTTTTTACATTTTTTCCAATTGTTCAAGAGCCGCATAGGTTTTTAATATTTTCACATTATTTACTATTCTCTACGTTACATAAACATACATTTAAT
This sequence comes from Himalopsyche anomala, assembly GCA_031772345.1. Taxonomy (NCBI): domain Eukaryota; kingdom Metazoa; phylum Arthropoda; class Insecta; order Trichoptera; family Rhyacophilidae; genus Himalopsyche; species Himalopsyche anomala. The sequence goes on from CM062840.1 coordinate 20,855,032, forward strand.
ATTTATATGTTTAATATAATAACTATATATCTGTATGCAATACTCCATCTACAATATCCTCTATCTAAACTATTCAGCACATGCGCAGACAGATTGTGTGTGATCGTAAGTGTTGAATTTGAGTGAATTAATAGAGCACAATCTCACTGTTTCCCATCGCTTGTATCGAGTGTATTAAGCGAAATTGACAGGTGGCACTGTAATCTAATTATAAAACAAATGAAAAAAATAAACAATATTTTTTTTTATTTATTGCCACATTTCGGACTACACCAGTGGCGTAAACGCCGAAATATTTTCTTATTTTATTTTTATATCGCTTAAAAAAGCACCACTCTTATCTATTCACTTAAATAAAATTTTAGCATAAAAGTGTTTTTAATTTTAAATAAATTACATTAAGTAAATTAACTTTATTTGCATGTTGAAATAAAATCTTGTAACATTAATTTAATTAAAATTAATGAGTTTTAATTAACGACGTTGATAAAGGTATTACGATTTATGATATTAATTTATTAGTTTGGTTCAATATATAAATAATATTTTTAATATAAATTATAATATTTATTATTTTATTAAGTAACTTTACTTTTTTCAATTGCTTTTATGTGTGTTATATCTTCGTCCGATCCTAAAAAAACAAGGCTGTGATCAGCTAGTAATAGTCTTTTTATACCGCTATAATTTTTTTTCGAAATTAGATGTTAAGCAGATAAATAGAATAATAGAAAGTGCCATTAACTATCATTCTTGCTTATTATTATTTAATTATTTTTTAAACGTGTAGTTATACCAATTCAATGTATTTAATTAACCTTTATTTAATATCTTTATATTTTTAATTATTATTATTGTTACCTATCAAATTGTGTCTAAAAACATGTATCTTAACTGTATCATTGAGGAGATATCGTCTTCGTTGTGATGCAGAAAGGAAAACAAGTTTATCGAATAAAAAAAATAAATAGAAAGCATCTTCGATGAATTCGGCGAGTAAATTTGTAGAATTTACCACCGTTAAATTGTGTAACTTTGCTATTACACTTGATGTTTCTTAAAGAGGCGAAACACGTGTCGCATTCTAGGTGATGTGGACAAGGATTCTGTGATCCCGATATTCCCGGATTTCAGGATTGAGAAGATGATACACGGAAGAGCTAAAAAAAGATGTCGCGCTGGTAATTTGGGCGAAACTGTAAATTCCTGTGATTTTGAATTTAAAAATTCTTGGAAATGTTAAAAAAAAAATGTTCCACGCCGGTAATTTCGGTAAAATTCGCAAATTTCTGGGTTTTTAAAATTGTCATGAAAATTGAAATCGTCAACAAAAAATGTTCTCAATCGTTATATTGTTAATTTCCGTGCCGTTTTGAGATTTTGCTAGATTCGATTTCATTTTAAAAGCAAGTATATATAGTTAAGTTACTGGAAGCCAGACATGGGCAACCTTTCCTAGGTCTGGGGCCAAATTATCATTCTGTCTCCGAGCCTTGGCTCGGACCAAATTATTAAACATAATAAAGTAATATTTAATTAAATAAAACACATTGCTACTTCTTATATTTTTTTTATTTATATAATGAACGACATAATCTTAATATTATATTTATTTTTTACCATGTCCGCTCCCAATATGGAGCATATGGACTCCTAATGGAGTTTATCTCAACAGAAATGTTTCTACAAGAACTGCTTGTTACTCAGTTGCTCAACCACTCTTTTTCAAAGAAAGTAGGAATAGACGGAGAGGGCTAGGACAAGACTAGTGGTTAGTTAATCGCTCTCGATACGCCCCGCCCCGTTCACAGGATAGGATGGATGGGAAGGGAGAATTCAAGACATCCATGCCTTTGAACAGAAATTCATAAATCGATTGAAAAATCAATTTATAAAACTGCCCGTACTGGGATTCGAACCCGTGCCCTCCGTAGCGGTGGCCAACAATGTTGACCACTCGACCACACAGGCGGCTATATATTATATACTGATTACAAAATTTAGTGTGAATATTGGCCTTGAACATGAATTACGAGATTGGCTCCCTGGAACTATTAATTTCTTTCTCTATTACTTCGCCGAGATGAATCAGGGCCGGACAAAACAGCTCGGCGGGCCGGTGGTTGCCCATATATGCTGTAAGCTTAGATATTTCTGGTGAGGGCGTAAAGTTGATATAGTTATCAACTTTATACAATACAAAAAATACAAAATGTAAAATACGTAAAATTTAGTGTAAAATAATATTATTACAAAGTTTTCAATTTCGGGTAATTTTTACTGAAAGTCTCGGTAGTCGAGAAAAGGCAAGGATTTACCGGGAATTATTTCTCGAGTTGTCTCGAAACATAATCCTGGTTAGGAGCATGCAATAAAAATTATCGTGCTTTTAATTGGTAGTAATTTTATTTTAAAACCTCAATTTATATTATCATGTATAGCATTGTTTTTTTAGCTTTAATAAAACTAATTAAAACATAATAAAACACAGCTGTTAACGAGGCGCCAATTTCATAAGAGGTATGACAATATTTTTCTGACGAAAATTTAATTATGAGACATAACTCAATTTTGAAGCGCGGTATTTTTTAATAATCGCGTAAATTATTATTCTAGGTATTTTTTTATAATTTTTTTGATAAAGTCAGGCCATGTTGATTTACGGCACAACATTAGCACGAACTTGTAATGGGTATTGCGCACATGAAAATAATAACAGGGGAGAGTGTGGTTGGATTTAACAGTCTGCTATATCCATCTAAGAAATTGGTGGCGATTTAAAAAAAAATCAAAATATGAAATACAAGGAAAAAATACTTACTTATTATCCACTCTCAAAAAATCAACTACTTTTAATAATTAAAATAATAAAACTTGATTTATATCTACGATATAAGATCTTGACTGAATGTGCTCAACGAAATCTTAATATCACGTTCGTATGGTTCAATTTTTGAACATTTTTATACGTGTTGTTATTATTAACCCGGATTTCGTCATTCAGCATCGTCAGGTATTCGTGTGCACGGATGTACTTAAACTGTCAGTGGGACTCGTGTCACACTAAGTTACACAATAAGTAACCAATGTACTAATTTCAATTTCATATAGAAATTATACCTTTACAAAAAAGATTAAAGCAATATCATTTTTTTAAATTTGTTTTTAGACACCTACGCAGAGAGTAAAATTGAGTGAGTTTAAGTGACCCGTAAAAGTACTAGTTAAACTTAAAAAAGTAATAGTTATTAATAAACTGCCTTTAATCAGTTTTTTTATTCAATTTAAAATACTAATCAGTATAACTATACTTATACTCATATGCACAATGTTTTTAGTTTTAGTCAAAATGGTGCAATACTATTTTTTGTTTGGAGAGATTTACCAAGTTTCATTATAAATTCTCGGTGGAAAAATAATTAATTATACACTCGTTGTACTTATTAAACAGAATTTCTCTGGGAACATTGGTTCTAATCTGAATAAAAAATAAGTTTTTTTTTATAATTAAAGTTAAATATCCACTCTTGCGTAATATTTACTATCGATGTTTGCCTATTTTTCACAAAAAAAATTTAGTCCATATCTGCTCCCAGTGTGGAGCATATGACTTCCTATTGGAGGTATCCTAAAAGAAGTTTTTTTCTACGAGAACTGTGTGTTACTCAGTCACTCAACCTCTCTTGTTTTCAAAGAGAGTAGTAGGGATAGAAGGATAATGCTAGAACAGGACTAGTGGTAAACTAATCGCTCTCGCTACACCTAGTTGTTAAAGGATCAGAAATGGTAGGAGGAACATCACTAGCAACCATGCCCTCGAATAGAAATCGATCGAAAAAAAATGCTGTTGAAGGATCAGAAGGGTGGGAGGAAATATTTAGACTGTACAAACACCCATGCCTACGAACAGAAATCGATAAATTAATCGAAAAAATCCTATTCGTAATGGGACTCGAAACCATCGGAAGACTATAACGGTAACCGCTGCGCCATAGGACCCGGAAAACTTATAGATACATGTATAAATAACTTAAAGTAGCAATAATTTTTACCATCATCATCGGTAATATTTTCGATAAATCCAGAAGTAACTTAGTGCTTCTTGTTTACAAAACGTCATTCATGATATCAAATAAAACAATATATGGATTAACATTGTTATCTATTCTAATTTTAACATTTTATTTAATTAATGTTTCATGTTAAGAGACTTAAAAAAAATAATCATATAAAATCGAACAATCAATGTCAAAGTGTCCATATTGAACCCACTCTCCCCTAACATAAATTAACGTTATTTTTTACGGCGTTCATTCGGGTTCGTATTTCATTTTGCCTAACTTTAAGCGAATCCACATAGCAAGTCAGGTTTGTGTATTTAGTAGGTAATTCAACTAAAATTGACCATGACGAAGGTAGGGGGTGGTAAGCAATAACTTACGGTTAACAATATTATTATGACTGCGCAAATAACAATAAAAGCTAATGGCTGATTTTACTATCATAATGAACAACGTTAAATCTTTATGTGAAGAAATAACTCAAAGATATTGTGTGCAGGGCCGGCGCCAACATACAGGTGAAATAGACGACCGCCTGGGGCGCAAAATGTGAATCCCAATGGGTTCGAATAGATTAAGTATCACTTTTAAGGTGTTCACTGTCAATACTTGGTGGAATGGCATTATAATAAAAATAATAAAATATTTTTAGTACTTTTTCCGCATAAAATTTATTTGATCAGGACCGGTTTCGCTCATCGCGAGCATAATCAAAAATTTCTTTAATTTACACCTTTTCATTTATTTGGTATTTGTATAAATAGCACTGTTAAACTATATTTCTTATCAGTTGATAATGAGCGAAACCGGTACTGACATTTTTAAATAAAGTGGAAATAAAGTACAAATGAGTATTGTGCTTTGTTAACTATAAAAGTATGCTTAAGCAATTAAACAACGTCTAAAAAAAACAAAAACTATTAACATACGTGACTAATAAAAATAATAAAAGATTTTTAGTACTTTTTCCACTTAAAATTTATTTGATCAGGACCGGTTTCGCTCCTCACGAGCATTATCAACTGATAAGAAAAATAAATTAAACAGTGCTATTTATACAATTGAAATTGAAATAAAAAGGTGTAAGCAACTACTAACAATGTTAGTAGTAGTAATCCTTTTCATTGTTAGTAGTTGCTTACACCTTTTTATTTAAATTTAAATTGTATAAATAGCACTGTTTAATATTTATTTTTCTTATCAGTTAATAATGCTCGTGAGGAGCGAAACCGGTCCTGATCAAATAAATTTTAAGTGGAAAAAGTACTAAAAATCTTTTATTATTTTTATTATAATGCCATTCCACCAAGTATTGACAGTGAACACCTTAAAAGTGATACGTGACTAAATTGATTCGTTTTAAAACTTGTAATATTACAAGGTTTTAAGATTCGATTTTGGAGTATTTTTTTCTGACAAATATTTGTAAATTCTACAATTGATATATATATATAGATTTAAAAAAAACTACCCTCTGTTCAAGGGACGTCTGCTGTGACTGCAGCACTCCCAGAAGCAATCAGTCGTTTGCCGGCTTGCAATCCTAATTTAAAAGAACACCAATACAATGTGGCACTGTACTTATAATAAAGTGGAATGCAATCGTTAAAGACCATGCAATTGGAAACCGTTCTCGAGGGAAATCGCCAGAACAGTCTATGACGGCATCGAGTACTTTGTGTGGACTGCTTTTGCTACTGGACTACATCAAGGGTTGTCATTTATTCAGGGAGGAGAAAAATGAAATAATATATGTATATTTTTGCCGCCGTTGTGGTCGAATGGTCAACGTTTTCGGCTTCGGCTACGGAGGTTCAAATCCCGGTGCGGACAGTTTTATTAATTGATTTTTCAATCGATTTATGAATTTCTGTTCAAAGGCATGGATGTATGTGATGTCTTGTATTCTCCCCTCTTATCCATCTTCTCCTATGAACGGGGTCGTATTGAGAGCGATTAGCTTACCACTAATCTTTTCCTAGCCCTATCCTTCTATGCCTACTCTCTTTGAAAAAAGAGAGGTTGAGCAACTGTGTAACAAGCAGTTCTCGTAGAAACACTTCTGTTGAGATAAACTCCATTGGGAGTCCATATGCTCCACATTGGGAGCGGACAAAAAAATATTTATCCATGTCCGCTCCCAATGTGGACCATATGGCCTCCTAATGGAGGTATCTCAACAGAAGTTTTTTTTCTACGAGAACTGTTTGTTACTCAGTCGCTCAACTTCGCTTTTTTTCAAAATAAGTATTAAGGAAAGAATGATAAGGTTAGAACAGTACTAGTGGTAACTCATCGCTTTTTATACACCCAGTTATTCAAGTATTAGAAGGATAGGAGGAGAAGAAATTATGTGAATTGCCATCACAAACACCCAGTCTTCGATCACGTCCTGTTCTAGCCTTATCCTTCTTTCCCTACTACTCTCTTTTGAAAAGAGAGGTTGAGCTACAAACACAAAAAATTAGTAGAATAACAAACAGTTCTCGTAGAAAAACTCCTGTCAAGATACCTCCATTAGGAAGCCATATGCTCCACATTGGGAGCTAACATGAAAAAAAAAAAGATCTTAAATTGGATTTTTAATATGTAATAGTAAATCCCGATATTCGGGGATTTGTATTAAAATGGTCCTGGCATTACAGAATTGTCATTAGTCGGGATCTCGCGACTGTGAGCCCTATTAAAATTAATCTATCTTAAACCTTTTTCTATTAACTATGATAAGAGTTCTTAAAATATCCTTTATTTAAACCATTTCATTTATATTAATAAAAACACAATATTCCTTTGTACTTCATTCCACTTTATTTAATAGGTCAGGACCGGTTTCGCTCATTGCGAGCATAGTCAACTGACTGAAAGGAATATTGTGTTTTTATTAATATAATGCCTTTCCACCAAGTATTGACAGTGAATACCCTAAAAGTGATTTAATTTATAGTTAGTAATCCAAAACAGACTCCTTGTGGTAGCAAAAGTAACGACGTTACTCCGAAGTTTAGATCTTAGCAGCGGAGACTTTCGAACCGATGATGATGATGTTTGAATGAAGAAAGCTTTCGCAAAGTGGAAGCTCCTTAAATATAAGCTTTCAGTAAATGAATGAGTGACACGTTGAACTTAGCACAATTTCATCAGTTGGTTTTACAAGTCCCAATTACTCAAAAGTTTAACCCGTGGCTTTTTCACTCTAAAAGTTTAACAATATTACTTTTACCGCTGTTGAAAGTTTGAAGGCATCAATGTAGGTTTAATTAAGAAGTGCCATTTGCAGAACTGAAAAGATGGTTTTATTGTTTATGTGAGCTTACCAAATAGCATTAATAAACATCCAATATTTCTTATTGTTAAGTTAAGAGTGGTTTTGTTTTATGTTCGTGTATGGATAATTCATGAAAAATTAATCCCTCTTCACTGCATCCAGTAGAAAGGAAAAAATCTCAACTTTCATGGTATATTTTTGAAGATAATAATAAGATTCAATGTTTACTTTTTATTTACGCAGATGTAAAGTCTTACACTGCTCTTGTGGTGACAGTAATCAAGATTCAGAGCATATTATCTGTGATTATCCGATTATGTCCATAGAAATAGGTATATTGTTCTCATTATGTAGAAATAACCATGATGGTCTTATCGGGCATCCAAATCTAGCTCCTTCCCTAAAAAATATATGTCACTTTAAAAAATTTGCTAATTCTTTTCGAGAAAATGTTTATTTTTCCTGCCCTTAATCACATATGTTTCAAAATCAAAAGTTGTTTTATTACTGCCTTTATTTCTTATTATTACCTAATTACTTTATAACTTATAGATATACCAATTCTATTTAATTTACCTTTATAAAATCTATATGTTTTTAATTATTTTTTATTTTTGGCTATCGAATTGTTAAAAAAATGTATCTTAATTCTATCATTGATGAGATATAATCTTCGTTGTGATGCAGAAAGAAAAAAATGTTTATCGAATAAAAATAAAAAAATCTCTTGAGTCTACATCAAGGGCGCGGAACCTTTTCTTCTCTAAAGACTATATTCATTTATCTGATTCAACACAAGGCTGCAGTATACATTGACAGGGAATCTTTGGCCGGAAACAATTACATGCCGATTTCCCAAAACTACAAGCGTGGTCCTTTTTTTGTTTTTTTTTAGGTCTTCCAAAGATTTTGACATCCAAAATCTCAAAAAAAAATACGGATTTGTCTAAATTAACAGCGCGGGAATTTATTTTTTAGCTCTTCGAAAAATTTTCGAATTCAAAATCTCAGGAATTTACGATTTTACAAAAAAAAACTGAATTGGCCGATCAAGTCAAAAGGCCGCACCAGAGTAACCAAAAGACCGCAGATTCCTCGCGACTGCTCTGGATAATAATTCGGAAAATGCGTATGAAATGGGCACAACACGTGTCATAATAAGTTATACAATCAGTGGACCAACAAAGTGACCAAATATGATTTTATATTTAAAAAGAATTTCTACAAAGTTAGTGTCCGAATTCATCGAAAATATCATGTGTTATCTGACAATTATTCGTGGTGAAATATTTAAATATGTCGTTAATGAATATAAACCGCTATTGCTTTTTACTAACTTTATGCAATAATCAGTAGACAGTTTTTCTCACAGATCATATATTTTTAACTAATAAGAACTAGTTTTAGGTTTGAAATTGAGTCATTAGTATAAAACAATTACGTTATATTTTTATAAATACATTTAAACTTTATAAAGTAGAAAAAATAAACTGAAACACAATATTTCTTGTCAACAACAAGTGTCACTGTATTTCTATTCCGTCAGCTTTGAAGACTGACGCATATTTAAAAGCGATCTTCCAAAGCTGGCGCGCTTTTATTATTTATAAAACTTTAATAAAAAATAATCTGTTAGTTGCCGAACTACAAAAGCTCATTTTGTAAGCTCGAGCGTCAGACGAAAGCCTATTTCGTCCTTGTTTTCACTCCGCGAAGCTCTTGTCTGGCAAGACAGCGCGAAAGTTTTTTTTATTGACGCATAACACAAAAGAAGCTTTGTGTTTATGGATATCCGGTTAGTTCCACTATTTGTAGTCACTGCAAACCATCAAAATTCGGATCCTTAGAATGGTTGATAGTAACATAATTACTTATTTGGAAAACAAATGATTTCTATATATTCAACGCTGAGAATGAATCGTCAAAAATACATTTTGAATTATAATGCAGAAAGGTTAAAAATATCACCTTGGCAAAGACTTTCACAAGTCTAAGTTAATAAGTAAAATAATAAATATGTAATCAATTTATTATTAAGCTCTATTTTTTTTAATACAGCGGATAATGCATTGTCATTTCATTATACTAGGCATGAATCGCTTCGATACGAATGAACCGAAAACCTTTGTAGCGAATTTCTTTTATCAATCACTTCAACATGATTTATCTTTTTTTAATTAAGGCAGCGTGGTAAAACAAGTGAATCATGAAGAATCTATGAAGAATCGAATCGTTTTATTCTTACACTGCTTTGGGTTACCAGGTGTCCCGGATTGGCCGGGATTGTCCCGGAGTTGGAAGCGCTGTCCCGGATCCCGGATGAGTACTAAATTGTCACGGAAATTTAGAGCGAATTGAGGATTTCAAATTTCTCTGTGAGTGAAAAAAAAACGAGTTTTGGAAACAATCTGGAGAAAAAAGTATAGCGAATTGAAGATTTCAAATTCCTCGGTGAGCTAAAAAAAAACACAAGTTTCGGAGATCCCGGGAAATGCTGGTATTTTGGGCAATTCGGTAAATTCCTGGGTTTTTGGATTCGAAAGTCAGCAAATCGGACAAATGTCCCGGATTCACTCGCAAGACATCTGGCAACCCTAACACTGCTACGTCTATAGTTCGCTAGTAAATCGTCAAAAATTAATTTTAATATAATTTAGTATTTTTAAATTTATTTTAAGAAATAATAATGTCATATTATAACAAATATTTAAGATATTCAAACGATTCAAAGCAGGGGTAGTCTGTAGAGGGCTTGGAGAAGCACGCGCGAGACCCTTGTTAATTTAAGATAAAACAATATTCTCAGATCAAATTAGTATATATTTGCAATTTCTGACTTATATATTATCTACGACAGCTTTAGTATACACACTAGTACATATTTTTAGCCATTTACTTTGATAAGTTTACTGTAAATTGCACATTGTTTCATATTTAGTAACCATCGGTTTCTTATTTAAGTATTGCACACAATTGCATAGGACTGATAAAAAATTCACTGCTTCCCCAGAACACCGATAATTGCTTTGAGATTAAGCTAGCCCCTTATTAACTAATTGGCAGCCCACCGCTGACTCAAAGTGTTCGACTAACGATAATGTGAATAATTTTCCATATCTAGTACACACGGTGTTCAACCACTGAACAATCCTCTCTGGGTTGTTTTGTCTTCGCGTTCGACGCGATGCTATCGACAACATAGCCCAAAACTTCAAAATTCAAAACCTTAGCTCCATCCCCTATTCCCTTTTCTTGTGAAATCGTCCAGGTCATCAATCAATTGGCTGGGTTTTGCAACAAAACACCTACCATGAAAACGAGAGTTTTTGTTCCTATATACGGAGTTTCTTTAAAAGCTGTCTTTAAAAAAATGTTTAAATATATATTAAATCTTGTAAACGTTAATTAATACCATACTTATTGGAATTTGAAACAGGATTTTTTTTCAAATTATTACCGCAAGGAAGGTACCCAAAATTGAGTAACTTTGGTCAATGGTCAATGTTCGGAAATGCATACACATCACTCGTTTTGTAGACGTTTTATTTTTGGCTTCAAAATAAGCTACCAACTGACATTTGCGTTTTTGGACACTTTGGGAGGCTTTTGCCGGTTGCAGTCCACTCCAAACATTGCTCTGAATCGTCAACGTGTTGTTGTTTTTGATCGATTGCAAACCCGGTACACACTTCGAACAGAGCTTTCTCATGGACAAATGTTGATGCAAAATGGTGAATACAATGCCTTCTGATATCCTTAAGGCCTTTTCTTCAATTTACGATTTTGTGGACTTATGTTTTCTGGAAAAACTACTGAATTTGAGCGACCAGAGCGTTAAACAACATCGATGTTTTAATGGCCTTGTTTAAAATTAGCAAACCACTTCTAAACTTCAGATTGTTATAAAATTTTGACACGTATTAATTGACAGTTTTGCCCACTTCTCCTGGACTCATTAGATGTTTGTATTTTACTCCCTCTATGCGTCTAGTAGAAAAGGACAGACCCCGAATTTTATTTTGTAATTTACAACATAAGAATAAGAATCAATTTTTAGTTTATTCGTAAACTTTACGATGGTCTGATGATGTTTCTCAAAGAAGCGAAACATGTGTCACATTTTTTAACACAACAAGTGGAATGACAAAGTTATCAAAATTGAATTTTATATTAAAAATTAACTACCACAAATATAGCGCCGTATTTATTGAAGATAGTATCTATAGATTAACAACTAAGTAAAATTTGTATTTGCATATTTATGTAATACCAATTTCTGTCCTAAGTTAAATTTAGTATTCTAAATTATCTATAAATGTATTTTTTAATCAACTTAAGTCCAGAAGCGATTTCTAGTATGTATTGTATTTTACCATTAAATTTTTTTTTTTTTTTAAATGCTGTAAGTTGAGTTGTATCATCAATCAACCAAAAACTTATAATGTAATATTTTTTCAAACCAGTCTGTTTTCAATTAAGAGAAAGTTATAATGTAATTTTGACATGTTTTTGATCAGCATTTGATTGAATGAAAACATTTTGAAAAAGCAATTCGGGTTTTTTTTTATAATGTCTTTTCTCGTTTTAGGTTTTTCCTGTCAATATTTTTTTTGGCGGGATGGCATTATATTAAATAAAATAAAACATCTTTTTTACTTATTCAGAATTGCTTTCGCCCAATACGACATTATTAACGAAACCAGTCTTGATCTTTATGTATTTTTTAAATATATATAATGCTTTCTCTTATGATTGTTTCTTAGTTGTTAAATATGTCTTCTATTTTATAACTGCTAATTTTCGTTATTTTAAAAACATATTATTATATCTAGGTACTGTTTGTTGACTTGTGGTAATCGCCTGCTCTGGTGTGTTTGGTTAGAGCTTGCTCAACTGATCAGATGGGTCTGGGTTCGATTCCCGGTAAGGTCAAAATCTAGATATTTTTCAGTTTAAATTTGAGACCTAACTGTATGTCTTGCGTGGACGAAATCAAAGCGAATACAAAGTGGCTTGTTACAGAACGAAAATATCAAAAAGGTATCCGCCGCTATAGTGTCATACGTGACAAAACGCACACCGCGATCAGTTTGTTTGATATTTTGATTCGCTTTAAACCGCGTTCTAATCGTATTCGCAGTGACTTCGCCCAGGTAAGACGTAGCGTAAGACATAGGTGTTTGTGATGTCAACAATTCTCTTGGAGTATACATATATTGAGTGACTCAAAAAAATATTTTCATCTTGTGTGATCTTTCAACTTTCAAATATTTGGCGCATTGACATGAGATGTATAGCTTAATATTAAAAAAATATATATCTTACTTTTGTGTCATTCTCAAGGGTTGAATCAAACGATAATAAAATGATAATATCATATATTGATTGAGTTAACCATTTACTTGGTAGAACATTCTTATGCCCTCGCGTTAAATTATAAAATTCTCCATGAACGTGTTTTTATAAATACACATTAATACTTTCACTTTTTTAGTATGGTTAACTGGTACAATTTTATATATTAAATATAAGTTTTCAAATATAAAAGATACATAATGAATTTGCGATGTGTACTTGTAAAAGTGGAGCAAGTAGAATAGCGTTGCCGCTTTACATCGCTTCGCTTTATACCGCTTCGAACCGCGTCGTAATCGCGTTCGCATGGAATTCGCACACGTACAACGTAGTGAAAATCGCCCTCCGCTTTGAAGGTCGGATAAGTAGATGAAAATTGTAGACACTACAGGAATGCTTTTCATGGAGCAAAACTCTTTAAATAAATTGAAACGTAATTTACGAGAGTGTCCGCACTAGCATTCAAAGCTGTAGCTGCCGCAACTTAAGTGTACGAAGTTGACCTCTTGTCTTCAGACTTGGTATTTTGTTCAAATATACTTACCCATGTATAAAACATACCCATATCATACTTTGTTATAAAGTTTCAAAATCATCTAATAAGAAATCGATTCAATACGCTCCCCTAACTTAACAGCTCAATCATAACCTCCCATCAAAGGAAACCCTTTCGAGAAATTTCCTGAAAATTCGATGGCTATATAGTATCGAGGAGAACAGTCCCACACGACTTTACACGCAATTAGGCGCCGGAAATACAATCAAGCTAAAAGCCTTTCCGGTTGTTTACGGGACGCCACTGTGCCATCATTTCCGGTCGCTTCCTGGCAACCCCAAGCGTCAATCCCCTGTCAATAACCTCCCCCGGGCCCATACCCCCAGGGCGCACCCTGAATGCACAGTAGCGCGTTTTTACAGCCGAGATTTAAAAACATCTCACGTGCAAAATACCGATGAACAATTGATAAATTGTGATAAGTAAAATATATACAATTATAGCATTATTTTGTTTTTATGGTCAAGTGAGTATTTTTTATATTTACAATAGATTTGATACTAACTTAGACAACTACATTGTTGTAAAGTTAACTTTTCCGGTTCTAAGCTCAAGAAATGCGACCCCAATACCCACATTTTCTTAAATATCTATTTTAATATGGGTGATACAATGTTTATAATTAAGGTATTCTTATATCATAGTTTTTTGGATCTTTTGTAGTTTATATAAATACGCGATAACGAGATCAGCGATCGTTCGTAAGATAACTAGGCTGAACGCGTCAGTTGCAAATACATATTTGCACTGGAATGACGTCTTTTTTACGCGCAACTTAAAATATTATTATTTATTAAAAAACCACGGATTTTTATAAAAAAAAATGTATGAGGAATGAATGATGCAGAGAGATATTTTAAGGCCCTTAAACTATTTTTTTTTTTAATTCATAAGAATAAGGTCAATAATGAGGAAACTACTGGGGTCCCTAAACGACCCCCATCAGTAGGGAAGTATTTTTATAGTCTCCGAGCCGCGAGAGTTAAACTAACAAAGTGATTAGTTCTAGAAGAGCTTAAAGTAACAGAGCATTCGAAAACTTTTGAGAGCTTTGTTGAGATTAAATGAAAAGTACCCTTAAGTTTCTCTTGTGATTATGTTTTAGTGAAAACCATTATTGGTTTGTAGCTTATGCTAAAAAATATATAGATTTTGCACATGTTCATAAATGCATACATCCGCAACATCCCAGGATTGAAATTCCGAGAATATGTGAGGGCTCGGAAAAAAAGGGGGCAGTTTTTATGCCCGTTCGATTGATCAACTCATTGCCTAGAGGAGTGGACATTTTTAGTGATAGTATTTGTGGACTGTTTGTTAAATTTTACTTTGATTTTGTAAGTTGATTTTGATGTATTATGTAGTTTTATTTTATATTTTGCCTCATTATATTTGTCAAGTACATGGCGAATTGGCGTCAGCTGTTATTCATGTACTATAATTTTAATTTTTAACAATAAATAAATAATCAGTTTTTTTTCATTTATATGTTAAACATTCTAAATAGTATTCACTTGTCTAAATAGTAGTCAGTTCAAGTTCATTCGTGCACTTGAACGCCTGAAGATGCCGAAAGGCGAAACCCAGGTCGTTAGTGACAAAATCTGTGAGAGAGTACATAATTTGAACGATTCAAATTTAGTATTCACTTGCTTTTTTTAATATAATTTACATTGTTTTGTGAAATCTGTTTTATAACTGCCGTGTTTGTTGTACAGGAATATGTAAACAGCCGCTTTTGTTATAAACTCGATTTGAATTTTTCAAAAAATTACATTATTTTATAAAAGAAAATACTATTACATGCGAAATTGCCAGATTTACACGATTACATTACCTAACTTATTTAAAAAAAAAAACATGTAGACAACCGTATTTGTTTCTAGAGCCTTCGTGTATATAATTGAATTATAGCAAAACCAATACTGAGTGTAATTACTTACTGATGAACAAATACGACGATGATGATAATATATAATGAGTCTTGAAGTATCGATGACCAATTACTTAGACTGATGTTGAGTGATACTTATTATATATTAAATATATTGCTTATACTCCTAAATAGCTATTTACACGCCACTGTCCCAAGAGGGTGGTTTTACGGCCTTTTTGCACAGTAGATTAAGTGCACCTTGAAAGCATTCAGTTAACGTAGCTACCCCTGACTTGCAGTGACGAATAAACAATGGTATACGAATCGATAGCAATTTATCAATGCAACCCTACGTAACGTCTTCATTAAAATTCTTAATGTCATTAGCACCCACGTATAATATGATGCAGGGTCCGTGGCGCAGTGGTCAATGTCGTTGGTTTCCATTACGGATTTCACGAACTCAAGCCCATGGACGA
Organism: Himalopsyche anomala; assembly: GCA_031772345.1. Classification (NCBI taxonomy): domain Eukaryota; kingdom Metazoa; phylum Arthropoda; class Insecta; order Trichoptera; family Rhyacophilidae; genus Himalopsyche; species Himalopsyche anomala. The sequence continues at coordinate 20,870,624 of CM062840.1, forward strand.
ACAGCCTTTTTAAATCGATTTATCGATTTCTGTTCAGATGAATTTGTGTTTGTGTTCTCTACAAATTCCCTTTCACCATTCCAATTCTTAAATGACGGCGTAGCAAGAACGATTAGTTAGCCACTTATAGATCTATCGTAACCCAACTACATATTTTATTCGTAAGCACATAAAAAAGAGAAGTTGAACAACCGAGTATAAAATAGTTCAGCGATCTGATTAACTTTTAATGATTTAGTCAGTTTGATAAGAAGATATCTTTTACTTAGCAACTTTTGATTTTAAAATCATTATACAAAGTTGATTTTCATACACTTTTAAGAGGTGTTTTTAGAGTTTTTTTTCGAATAAGCAACACTTTTTCCAGCGACAGTCAATTTGTGGAGCGTGCTGTGTCGTATGTTGATGAAACCACAGCTCTTACATATTAATTTTATTAAATTGGGGAGCGAAAATGTCAGTAGTCATGGATCCATAACGTTCTGGCCAACATCATTTTTGATGAAATAATTTTTCCCGATTTGCAAGCGTGGTTCTGGCGTACGTCCATTCATGGTTAAATAGCAAATCAAACCGAGCAAAAATGTCAGATGATGAGAAGATGTCAGCTGTCAAATTGGCTGCCACTGGAAAAATTATTGCCAACTTGAAAAACTAACCTTTACAAAATACACCCTATAGTACAGCTTTGAAACTGAAATGGTTATTAAATTGTAGGTATTAAATTCTTAACAGGAATTAATAAAAAAGGCGACATCGACAAAAACATAACATGGCTTTATTTGATACTGGGTGTCTCAACTGTTAATAATGATGAAGCATTAGTTCAGTTTCTCATCGAAGATTAAGGAACAAACAGAGCAGTGCCTTGTTAATTCAGCAGTCTTGGAGAGATAGAACTGACGAAAACAACCTCCGGAGAGTCGCAGACCTGATCATTTCTACTTTCGACCGGTGGAACTCCGACGTCCTATAATACCACTAGTTGATATCCATAGGATTTACCCAAGGGAAAAACGAAGCTAGCATGTCATGACCAGAAGTGAAAAGTTTGTCACAGAGAATCCCGAAAGCAAATATGGTTTTAGGAATAAAGTTAACTGCGAAATATTTAATGAAAACTGTAAAATAGTGTAATACGTTGGCGTATGTTTAATGTTTCACTGTGTGGGAGGCAAACATTATAACCCAACTATGTATCTCTTACCTTCATAACTATGACGAGACAATATGTACCTAAGAATCGTATTAGGTCGAAAGCAGTTCTGCTCGACGACCCTCTATAGATTTGAATCGACTTTTAAAATTAAAAATAATATAAACACGACTTGTACCATCATAAAAATAACTCTTTAATGTATGCCCATTTTTATGTTTATTTAGGGGTATAATATATGATAAGGTGTACATAATATGAACCCTTAACAAGTGAAGTGAGCCAAGTAGTAAAATGGTAAAAAAATCTATTGTACTTTAAGTACAATAAAATCTTTCCTTGGTTTTTTGGTATATTGAATATTTTTATTTTAGGTAGATAACACTATTGCAGTACATATTTACTGAGTTCACTTAATTTTTACGATACTTTAAGACAAGGGTGGGGAACCTGTTCTTCTCTAAAGGCCGCATTCATTTTTCTGATTCGACTTGAAGGCGGCAGTAAACATTGAATAGGGAATTTTTGGCTAGAAACAATTTCATGTCAATTTCTAAAACCCAGAAATTTGCGGATTTCCCAAAATTACCAGTTTGTGACCTTTTTTTTAGGTCCTTCAAGAATTTTGACCTAGAAAATCCCAAGAATTTACGAAATTACAAAAATTTACAAAATTGGAGTATTGGCCAGAAGGCTGCACCAGAGTAGCCAAAGAGGCGCAGATTTCCCACGCCTGCTTTAAGACATGTAGAATAATATTTGCGTATAATGTTCACGTGAACTGGTTTCACTGTGGACCGCTCACTTTTGAAACTATCACGGCTTAACGTCGGCGACAATTGAAAAGGAATGGAAATAACATCAGCGATGAAGGAGACTTGACAACTTTGACGTTAATGAGCCCTAGGACTTAAAGCTCCATTAATTTGATATCCAAATAAATACAATCTATATCTTTTACATGATTACAATCATGTAATATATCTCTGTGCTGAAGACAACAAGTTAGTTAAAAATGAAATGTTTTTTGTAATGTTGAATAAAAAGTTTCGTTTTCACTTACCGAAAGCTCGACTGTTTTTGACGACTAGTCATTAGGGAAACAAAGCATAATGGATATACATTGACAAGTGTTTTAAACAGGCTCTTTCCCTTACTCAGATAAAGTTCTTTACATTATCGATCAAGCGTAAATAAGTCTGGCTATTTCGTTTAATACATTAAAAGTAAGTAGGTCGATTCTGTAAAGGAAGTTGGCAGAAAAAATGCACTTCAGAAGCTACTTGAAAGTCATACTTACTCTTAAGCCATTTAAAAAAAAACTACCTATGTATTAGTAACTAAGGCATCCAATCCTGGACCCTTTTTGTGTTCCTAGATTTCAGAATCTGAGCTTTCGAGGTCATTCGATTGATGACTGGGAAAAAAGTGAGAAATTAAGAGATTCTTAAATAATTTTCAACACCTCTGTTTTTATTATTTATACTGGTTAACCGGTTTCGGTTTAAGCAGAACTGGAAGTCCTAGTTGAGAGGCAAGCATATTTGAAGTAATATACACTGGAATAACTTTTTACGGTTTATATTCGAAATAGCACTGTGTTACATCTCTTTCTTGTACATACTACTCAATATTATGTGCAGAGTTTTATTCCTGTACACCCGAAAAATTTAAAAGAAAATTTACACAGGCTCTGAATTTCTCAAGTGATGAAAGCGATGTGTGTGTATGTGTGAAAATGATCAGGTAAATCTGCCAAATTCCCCACTCTCGTATCCTACAGGACAGTGCTTCCCAACCTTTTTCATTCCACGGCCCCCTAAATCTGAAAAAAAAAATTCGCGGCCCTCCTCAATACAAAACATCTTCTGCGATGACCCCCGGAGAAATTTCGCGGCTCCCAATGTGGGAAGCACTGCCATAGGTTAGTAAATTCAATTATAAATCTTCCAGAGAAAAATATATAATTATTGAAATTACTCACCATTCCAATCTGTAGGCTTTCCCATCGGTCAATCCATTTCGCCAGCAATGGCCTTAAACTTAGTGATACATACATTTATTTACTGGGCGTCAGCTCAAGTTCATGCGTGCACTTGAACGCCTGAAGATACCGGAAGGCGATATTCGGGTCGTTAGTGACAAAACTTCTGTGAATGTACATACGTAATTTGAACGATTCAAATTTTTATGTTTTTTTTTAATAAAATTAAAATATATAAACAATAATAATTGATATTAATGCAAGGAAACCTATCCACCATTGTTATTTTTTAGCATACCTTTTCACACTGTTTTTACACGGTATTTCGTGGAACGTATACATCGTGTAAAAAAGGCTATCCAGTGTACTCACTCTTCATCTCTAAATATAAATATTTTCTACCCACAACAATATATTTATTTGTGATGCAACGATTATTTATGCTACACTTCAATTTTCCATCAGACGATGAAGATATTCAAGATACAGTTAAATCGATTTGCCATTTCAAGGTTCGCGTAATGCGCTTTTAAGAGCCACTGTGCTCCAGGTTTCCCAAAACCGCTGATGATGCCCTCGTATACCGCTACAACATAATAAAATTTTAACACGAGAAGTAAACGGAACTAAAAAGGGCGTAAATTTTTTATTATTCTGAAAGGAAAGAGATACAGCATCAACTTTGCTAAAAGTATACCTTAAGATACATTTGCTATACCAACTATTGCTCAAATAATCCACAAAGGAGTCCATATGTTCAATTGGTTAATAAAGTTTTATTCGAAGGTACCTATTATACTATATATTAATATGTCGGGTCATATGGCGCAGCGGTTAGCTTTGTGAGCTTCCGTGCCGGATCTTAGGGGTTTGAGTCCTAGAACGAACAGCACTTTCCATAATAATTATTACTGTAAACTGGTCATAGTAAGTAAGAGCAACTAAGAAATCATTAGCCATGTCATAGCACTATCAATATATTCCTATTCTCTTCGAAAACGCAACATTGAGGCAGACGCAGGCGAAGCAACGTAGTGCAACTCAGCGCAGCGCAGTACAGATTTTGCACTACGCACGGTAGCACAGAGCCGCCAACGTTAATACACAAGTGCGTGCGACGTCTTTACGTCTGCTTTTTACTGCGGTCCGTTGTGATTGCGGCACAGATTGCTGATCCTAAACTAAAATTTGTTTACACGATACTACTCATGTAGACTTAATTTTAAAGACAATAAAAGAGTTTTTGCGTAAACGAATTACAAAAACATATTTCACTAAAAAATATTTTTCATAAACGAATCTTTATTGTTTTTCCTTGCGGCCCGAAGCCATTATAAAAAATATTATGAGAAGCACCGGAGTAAAAAAAAATGCACATGTCTGCTTTAAAGAGTGTTAATATACTAAATTAATTTATTGAAAATATTATAATAATATGAGCCCTCTAGAGGTGAAGTGAGCTAATATAATAGTAAAACTTTTCTCATGGACTTTTAAGTAATATCACGTCTTTACTGTTTTGGTGGATTGCATATTTTTATTTTATAGATTACACTATTACAATGTGTATAAAGTAAGGCTACTTAATTTTTACGATACTTTAAGACGTGTAGAATATTACAACGCATCTTTTTTTTTCTAAAATATTACTTGGCTCACTTCACCTCTAATTGGTCCATTATAATATGGTGTATTGAGATAAATTTTTGTGGCATAAATATTCTCAGTAACCTTTTTACCTGGTTCAATAATAAAAAATAAATTACCACTAAGTAACCATCAAATTTATCAACACTACAATTTTTCATTGTAATTCAAACCGCAAAAGCCTTCCGAACTTTAATCTTGGGGTTAAGAGATATTCTGCGAGATTGGTCGGCATATAAAATGCTGAGTTTAGTTTCTAAAAATAAAAAAAGTTACACCCTTCTTGACCCTTAATACGTTTTCTTTGGGGGTCACTCGAAGCACAATTCTAGGGTTGTTTTTTAACGATTCGAAACATGTAAAAGTGTCTCATTTTATTTTTACTGCGGGGAAATCTTACACTGGGAAATAGATTATGTATGTTCTACTGTATATAGAACCTTTGAAATTAATAAAATTGGATATTTTAACCACAGAAAGTAGATTTTCATTTGCGACTGTTATCAGTCAGGGTTGTAGAGTATGTAAGAAATAAAATGACTCCAATTCCAACCTTAGCTTAAAACACGCTTTTATTTTTTAGCAGTGCTATTGAGTTGGAGTCAGAGTCGCGGAGTTGCGGTATTTTGGCCGGAGACGTGATGAGCTGCTTTGAAATATATATTTAATGATGTGTATTCAAAAGTAGTCCAAAGTGTTGATATTTCATGCTTGGCTGACTAAAGATGACCTGATGGTGAAGTTTAAATGAAGTTATTGAAAAAATCCCCGGAGTTGGAGTAATCTTTTTTTTTACACGACTCCTCTGCCCTATTTTTTATGCTTAGCAGCCTGCATTATCGCTTTTGACCGTAGCGATTTGAATACAGATTTTTACAGAAGCTATAGTTTTTTTACAAGCATGCCTCCACGACTCCGACTCCACAGCCTTGTAGAACTTATAATTTTGTGCTCAAAAATTTTTCAATAGGTTCGTCAAAAAAAATACACAGCAAAATGAATATTTTAAATTTGAATCGTTCAAACTATGCACATTCTCATTTAGGCTCAGTGATACATTTATTTATTATATAAACACGAAACATTCATTTATTAAGCGTCAGTTCAAGTTCATCCGTGCACTTGAACGCCTGAAGATGCCGAAAGGCGAAGCCCGGGTCTTTAGTGACAAAATCTGTGAGAATGTACATAGTTTGAACGATTCAAATTTAATATTGAAATTCCACCAAGCACCTTCAGTCGAAATCTTAAAAAATAAATGAATATTTTAATTGAATTAGTATTAACTATTTTAGTATAGTAAACAAAAGTCTTTGTTCGATCTTAATGCATTAGACAGACGTGTCAAACGCTTCTAGCGATTTATGTCTAGTCCTTCATAAAAGTCTCCGAACATAAACAAGTCGCAAAGTCTTAATTAAAATAAATAGTATGAATAATATTTCGTGTAATTTACTTATTGGGTTTCCATTTTTACATGATTTTATATACCACAATGCTTTTTTTCAAATAACACAGTTTTTTAATTCGACAACCAATCTTAAACATTTCTTCAGTTTTTTGTGGTACTTTACGTCTACCCGTTAGAAAATGATATGAGTGTAATTCACATATTAAATAAGGTATTATCTGTGATTGTTTTAACTCCCGCGGCTCGGAGACTAGAAAAATACTTCTCTGCCGATGGGGGTCGTTTAGGGACCCCAGTGGTTTCCTCATTATTGGCCTTATTCGTATGAATTTCAAAAAAAAAATAGTCTAAAGGTTTTAAAATATCTCTCTGCATCATTCCTCATACATTTTTTAAAATAAAAATCAGTGTTTTTTTAATAAATAATCACATTTTAAGTTGCGCGTAAAAAAGACGTCATCCCAGCACACATATGAACTTGCAACTGACGCGTTTGGCTTATCTCGTTATCGCGTTATCGCGTTATCGCGTATTTATATAAACTACAAAAGGTACAAAAAATTATGATATAAGAATACCTTCATTATAAACATTATATCAGCCATATTAAAATAGATATTTAAGACAATGTGGGTATTGGAGTCGCATTTCTTGAGCTTAGAAGCGGAAAAGTTAAGCAGCAAATTGTACCGTGAGTTTAAATATACAACTTTCTCTTATATAATATATATAATACAATATATTAACAAAGATAAAACGAAAAACCACCAAAGTTAATTTAGAATAAACGCCGCTGTTAGCAGCTGAAAATTAGGGTTTGTCATTGTTGTATCCCAGCTAAGGAAGATTGTTATCTTAACTAAGAGATTACGATAATACGAAAATAGGTTCTGCTGGAACTCGGTGCCATTACGTTAACGTATTTTGTGAAAGTTCCGCGTTAAAAAAACGACCAAGGCAATGTCGTCGACTATCACGTAGGCCTCTGGTTGCAGATCCGCTCGCATTCGGCCAGTTTTCGATGTGTCAAGGCTTTTGAAAGCTAGATACATCTGCAGAAAAATTAAGTCCAATTACCGTATTCTTTTATTTGTAATATCTTTAATGTTTTGGATTATTAGATATTTTAAAATAGTTAATTAGTTGGGTATATGAATAAAATTGATAACCTTTTTTATTTCATAGTAGCCGGTTCCCGGCAAGCGTTGCAATGCCACTCAAAGAAAGTTTTTGTGTAATTTAAGATTTCGACTGAAGGTGCTTGGTGGAATTTCAATATTAAATTTGAATCGTTCAAACTATGTACATTCTCACAGTTTAATACAAACAAATAAACAAATAAACAAATAAATATAATTCTTGAAACTACTTACTATTCGAATCTGTGGGCATTCCCATAAGCTTATCCTTTTCGCCAGCAATGGCTAAATCTAAATCTAAACTCAACGATACATTTATTTCTTATATAAACACGAAACATTCATTTACTAAGCGTCGGTTCAAGTTCATCCGTGCACTTGAACGCCTGAAGATGCCGAAAGGTGATACCCGGGTCGTTAGTGACAAAATCTGTGAGAATGTACATAGTTTGAACGATTCAAATTTAAAGTTTTTGTGTTTTAATTGTGTTTATTGAAGTGCATGTTTTCTTTTTCTTTCTGTTTGACGTTTGCTGCCGATTTTCTATGGTACGACGTACGCGCCATCCACTGTAAGTTAATTGTACTATAACCTTCGCGTAAGTGTAAGCATACGTTGTCCACATGAACTGTATGGCAGACATACAAACATTGATTTTTACATATAATACCTACTGAAAGTTAATTTTACTATACTTGCCTATAGCCTTCCCGGAAGCGCAAGCAAAAAGTTTGTCAAAGTTTTATTGTAATCGGATGAGCGGTGTGGCAACGCATAAAGTACGTACAGACAAAACATTCAATTTGTTTATATATTAAGGTAGTGCTTTGTGTGAACCAGTTTCGAATTCATCCAAATTCGAAGGTTCTTATTCATATACATACTATGTAAAATTGTGTGCATTAGTACTAGGGTCTCCAATCTCGAGATCCTATCCAATTTTTGACCCTGAAATCCCGAGATTTCGGGATTAAGGATAAGAAGTGAGAAGTTCTCGAAAAGTTTTCGAAAACAGGCAAAATATTTTGAAACGAGACAGCGAAAAAAAAGAAAATTCCCACATTTTTGCAAAATCGGTGACGAAAAATTATTGAAATTTGATTTTTTTACCTTATTTTGTAGATTATTTAAAAATCTTTCAATCCCGAACTTCTCCACGATTTTATGGTGAATGGTGGATGCCCTAGTATTGAAATGTATATATTTCTTATTATTTTACAAATCATGTCCGCTCCCAATGTGGAGCATACGGCCGTCTAATAAAGGTTTCTTAACAGGAGTTTTCTACGAGAACTGTTTGTTACTAAGTTGCTCAATCTTTCTTTTCCGAAGAGAGTAGTAGTGAAAGAATGTGTTTAATTAACCTTTATTAATGTCTTTATATTTTTGATTATTATTATTGTTACCTATCAAATTGCCTAAAAACATGTATCTTAACTGTATCATTGAGGAGATGTCGTCTTCGGTGTGATGCAGAAAGGAAAAAAGTTTATCGAATAAAAAAAATAAAAAAAAAAAAGTAGTGAAAGAAGGGATAAGGCAGTACATTACCAGTGTTTTGCTAATCTAATCTACTCCCCGTTATTTAAGGATTGAAATGGTGGGGAAGGTTTTAAACATCGAAATCATTAGATATCGAAAAATCGAATGGAAAAAACCTGTTCGTAATGAGGTTTGAACCTGTGAGAGAACCAACCAACGACGTTGACCACTGTGCTGTAGACCCGACAGATATTTTAAATCTAATCTAAATACCGATATTGATTTATTCGTCCGGTATTGTAAGCCCTATCCTGGATAGACTCCAGTACTGAAACACACCAATAATTTATTTGACATAATTATTCATGCTTCTTAGATCAGCGTTCAGTTACCAGGCATCGCGGAATCTTCTTGTTGGGCTTAGTTTCGTTCCGCAACCGATTTGGTTACGTGCTCTATCGACGGGATCTTTAGTATACTTTTAACACCTATAGCACCATGAAAACTGGTTCATTTTACTTTACGTTTTATTATATGCCGCACGTATTTGATATAAACTTTTATCACATTGTTCCATTTTACACCAGTATTACATGATTATGTCGTATTGGTGATTTGAAATAATGATATGGGTTAAATGAAATCGGTTACTGGGACAATTGTTTTCATCTACATCGTGTCTTCGGTAAAAAGCGATTTATGTTGTTTTTAGTTAGGTGCTATTTTGCCTTAAACTAAGTAACATTTAATTATCCTTATTAGGATGGTTTGAAAAAAATATTGAAAAAAGGGCTGCTAAAAATCAATTTGACCCAATTGTAAAATAAATGTCTGGCTTACGTTATTGGACCACCAATGTGTATATAGACTGTGGAAAGGAAAGAGTACCTAACCCACAGATTTTTCAAAACAGCTTTTTTCAATAATCACAATGTATCTAACTTGGTACACGTTCTAATAATAGGATGTAAGCTGCAAATGTCGAATTAATATCTAAATTTAGCTTTTAAGTTTGAAAAAAGATGGGCTTGTGAAAATTAAAACCAAGAAAAAAGACTGAAAAAAGGTTTTTCCAAGACAATTTCTTAAATTAATATTAGATTATATCAATTAAACACTAGTTTAAAAGTTTGCATGCATTAAAAGGTTGTGTTTATTTCATAATTTGCATATGGCCGAAAAGCATCAAAACACATTTTTTGTGCCTTCTGTAAAATTTGATATGTGTGGGGTACGTCCTTTTTCCTTTCCACAGTCGATATCATAATTTATATAAAATTTACAGATCCTAACTAACATAATAAGCTTTACAACACTTAATTTCTTTTTCTTTGGACCTAGATTTTTATATGAGCTACAATTAATTGACTAGGGACAGAAGGGGTTTTTTCTAATTTATGTCCATTTGAGCATGTGGCTCCTATTTAAGTTATTTAATCAGTAGATTATACGAGAACTAGTTAGTACTCAGTTGTTCAAACTCTCTTTGTCGAAGATATGCTAGAAAACGCGCCATAGACAACCGCTCTATAGCAGGGAGCGCTATATATGATTTTGAGTATTTTTTTTATTGCATTGTCCTCTCTCAGTGTGGAGTATATGGACTCTTAATGGAGTTCTTCTCAACAGAAGTTTTTCTACGAGAACTGCTTGTTACTCAGATGCTCAACTTCTCTTTTTGCAAAGAGAGTAGAAATAGAAACATAGGGCTAGGACAGGACTAGTGGTTAGCTAATCGCTCTCGATACGCCCCGTTCATAGGATAAGATGGATAGGAAGAGGGAATTCAAGACATCACATACATGAAAAATCAATTTATAAAACTGTCCGTGCTGGGATTCGAGCTCGTGATCTCCGTAACCGAAGCCAACGACGTTGACCACTCGACCACACAGGCGGCTGTGATAATTTCATTTTAAACGTTTCACTAAAATTGTTTTTTGCACCATATCACCGTTCTTGATGATGTTTTAAATATATTTGAAAATACATTTCCAGTATCGATATACACACATATTTACTTTCGATTGATTAAGATTGTTTCCAAATATCTTTCCAAATAACCTATTATTGAAGCACTCGTTGTCGAAAGTGTTGTCAACTAACAGAGCAGAGCCGGCTCATGCGGGCAGAGGCGACGTTTCATATCGGATTGACAAACGTCTTTCTTTGTCGCATTTTGCTTTGGCAACTCGACTGACAGTCCCCGGGACGGATGGGTGCCTGACAAACAGGGCCGACGTAGATTTATTAAAATCACTCAAACGACGTCGCAGATATTTCTCGCAAATATAATATTATTTACTTTTAATGTGTTCACTGTCAATACGCTGGAAAGGTATTATGAAACACTTTGTAAGCGGGCGTTTTTAAGTGATTAGCGCAAAAATATAATACATTCTTAAAATCAACACAACTTCTAAACCAAACAATATTTTCGGCTGAAATTTTCAAAGAAATCATAAGTGACATTTAATCATTAAAAATAAAATGAATACATTATAATTTCACTACTTTTCTAAGCTGAATATAAAAACCTGTTATTAATTTAGTAAATAGTACTCCACTTGTTATCAATATGAAATATTCTGTATAAAAAATAGCATTAATACAAAAGCATGCAATTATATAAATAATTATAGTATAAAATTCTCATTCCTACAAATTTACAATCAGTGTGAAGTGTGAAATCTGATGCCCTAAATATTCGAGAAACATGTGTCGATTTAAAAAAAAAAATACTATGTGTGAACGAACATTCAGGGTATAATAAATTATGAAGTTTATTGCTTATTGTCAAAAAGGGTCATTTGCCGCGGCAGTTATTTTGAAGAAACCATTAAATTATGAGTCAATATACCAACAAAACCGACAGTACGCGATAAACGTATTTTTACGTTTCCCGCCTATAATGTGTCAAAAAGTAAAAACTTATTTTTACTAATTCTATATTTATTTTTATGCTCAGTAATATTGGTGTATTATGCTCCATAAGGATGTATTAGCCTTACTTGATTCAGAACATATGAGGCGTCTAGTGACTATTCACAATAAGCGGTTTGTACACACTGTCAGAAAAGAGATAAAAATATATACAGTGGAACCCCCCAATTACGCGCTGCAAATCCCCCAATTACGCGGTCGCATTCTTTTGTCGTTGCTGCTGTGCACACAACCGGGCGGCTGTTTGTGCGAAGCATACAGTCAAACGTTGCATTTTATCATCTAGTACCTAATAAGTAATAGCCATATACTTTTTTTTCATTTATTCTTAGTTTTGCATTTTTCGCGAAAAAAAAGGCACTTCAAATTTTTGTATGAGATTCACTCTCCCAATTACGCGACTCCCAATCACGCGGTCCCAATTTTCGTGTAAATGGGGGTTTTACTGTATATTCCAAAACTAAACTTAAGCTTACGAAAGAAAAACTTAATTAGCGATATATTCATGGTTCGAAAATGTTGAAACTGATGAAAATTCTGGTAAAATTTTATTTTGCTTATAAATATTTATTTAATTGTATGGCTTATCATATGGCGCATATATCTATGGCGATGTTCCCAATGTTCCCTCCAATTTTCCGAAGGTTGTGTACGCAAAATACTTTGGCTGTGCAACTTTGAAAGGAAATTAAAAAAAAATGTGCGCCACATAACAGTATTTAGACCTACTTAACGAAATGGTTTTTATAATGACAATAATTAACCACATTAAATAATATCAATTAATTTATTCTGGTGGTGGTGTAGCTGATGTAACTTTTGTGCGCTCTGTTATAATGCACACAACTCGACGAGCGCGCGCACACGCGCACAGCTTAGAGGGAACACTGATCCCAGTACGAAAAATATTTTTTCGATTTTTATTCGAAGGCATGAGTGTTTGTGATATCAAAAAATTTCCTCCCACCCTTTCCGATCCTTAATTAAGTGGGCGTAGCGAGAGCGATTAGATAACGACTAGTCCTGTCCTTATACATTTTTGATACTTTTTTACGCGGATTTAGAACCGATTTATCAAATTATATGAAAATTAGGTTTTTTTTATGCGCCACTTTCTGAAACCAAATATCACGTAAAAAAGGATTAGGTGTATATAATATTAAAAGTTACATTCTTCAAGTTTATTTTTTTTTTGCTTTTATTACGTTATTATAACAAATATTATATTGTATGCTTTATTTTACTTAAATGCGACCCTGTATTGACCTACTAAATTGGTGTCCAGATTTTATTTTCTGATTTGAGCATCTTCCTTCCGAGATTTATACATGACTACATTTTAGGGCTCAAATGCAGCCATTAAGGGCAGTAAACGGGAAACATACTTTGAATATGAATATTAAAGAAGAAAAAAGTTTTTAAAAAACGCAGAATTCGGTAAAATGTAAAAGGTAAAACCGTTATCAAATTCAACGCAGTCCTTTGTAATAGTTAACCGCTTGAATACCGCACAAATAAATCATTAATATGTCCCAGAGATAATGCGTGTTTTTGAGAAAAATAATTTTGCCTAATATACACTCGAATTCGATATTTTAAAAACCTATATTGACTCAGTATAGATAGCATTACATATATTCATCAAAATATTGCTTATATTCTATTAGAATACCAAGTATTTGATTTTTTAAATGTCTTGGACATCCGTGTTCGCTTGCATATGTTCCGGACACCGGTGTCCGCTTGGTATGCAAGTGGTTAAATATGTTATGTATTTATTTCCCGATCGAGGTGGTCGGGTTTTATCGGTCATAACTTCAGCTGGTTGCCTGTTTTAGTATCAACAATTTCAAATATCCTAAAACGCATTTAATACATTGTATTGAAAACGTAATCAATTTGTGGATTTGTTTTTTTTTTGAGGAGGCCATTTGAGGAGGCCATATGCTTCACATTGGGAGCGGACATGGATTAAAAAAAAAATGTAGAATCACTTATATCGTAATTTGTATTTTGTCAATGTCAATTATTTTTACACCTTTTTATTTTGTTTCTTTATAAATAGCACTGTTAATTAAATATTTCTCATCACTTGACAATACGCTCGCCACGAGCGAAACCGGTTCCAACCTTTTTAAATAAAATAAAAATAAAGTACAAAGGAGTATTGTGTTTTTAACATATTACACTTGGGCCTCGTATAACACGGTTATATGGTTCCACAAAAACGTCGTGTAATACAAATCCGTGTTATACAAGGTTTGAAGTTCATACAAAATTAGGAATTGCGTTCCAAAAAAAATTATCGAAGATGGTTTATGTAAATATGTACTTTATTTTTTTAAATAAACAAGATATTTTAATAACATAATATAGCATTCATTCATCATCGCTATCACTTAGAATTATTACATGTTTTACTCTTTTTCGAGATCGGTTGTAAGTTTTCATCATCATCGGAGGACTCAAGATGGTTTTAGCCTTCAAAAATTCGGTAATAAGCGATTGTTTGCTTTTAGCGTATAAATCTTTGCGTATTTCTAGGTTCCAAGATTTGTTGTAATTCCCTCTTAAATTTCGAACTTCTTTCTATTATAGGATCCTTTTCAATATATTTTTTTAATTGAAACCGTGTTATATAAAGCGTGTTGTATGAAAAATATGTCACAATTTATACAACAGTGTTGTATAAAACCGTGTTATACGAGGCCCAAGTTTATATTGTTCAGATATACAACGGTTAGTTAATATTCCGTCCGCATTGGAGATATCGCTTCTCAAGCACGCAAGCGTATTTCAAAAAATTTACAACATGACCTGAAAGTTTTGAGGCAACTTTCAACGGGAACTATTCTCGGATTTTCGTGTAAGTTATATAAACACATTATTTTCCATATATTTTCGCATGGAAGTCTGAGCTACCTCCAATTGGCAAACTGCAAACGCTCACGTAATGCAGCGAGTTTCAAACAACCCTGGAATAAATTCATAAATATTTTTTAAACATGCAACCCTTGCCTTGATCACGATAATACCTATTGTATAATATGTATATAGTAAAACCCCCATTTACACTAAAATCGGGACAGTGTAATTCGGGGTAGTGTAATTGGGGGTGGGAATCTCATACAAAATTTGTTTTTTTCCGCAAAAAATGCAAAACTAAGATTCCCCCAAGTTTTGCAAAAACAAAAAAAAATGGACGAAATATTTAGTTGCCAAGCGATAAAATGCAAAGAGCGCCAAAATCCTACACATAGACAGTCGCCCGCTATACGTGTATAGCCTGGCACGTGTTGAATACACAGACGCTAGCCAAAATTTGAATGTATGCACGGCACAGATGACCGTTTCGTAGAAACGACAATGGCATGCGACCGTGCAATTGGGGGATTTGCGGCGAATATTTCAAGCCAGCGCGTAATTCGGGTAGTGTAATTGGGGGTTCCGCTTTACAGCTAAACTCGGTTTTTACGATCACTAAAATAGCGAGATCTCGTATATAACGCGGAAACATTTGTAGAAATTTTAGTCTATGGTTTTCTTTATACATTTATTCCCTTTGATAACGAGCTATTTCTGTAAATCTTAAAACTGTTAATGTGTCAATCGTTTAAAAACAAAATTTTCGACCCTTAGCAATTAAATCCGACCGGGCAGTTAACTAGACTGATACCTTAGGGATCGGATAACGTTTATGTGACTAGTTAAGTGTTTAAGTACCTAATTGGTGTTTTTGCTGACAACATTGAAGAATTATCCAAGCATATGGTTGAAATTACATGCAAAAATTCAAGTGAAGTCACAATTTGTGAAGTCAGTAGGTACCTTTATATTTTATGAAATAAAATATATGAAAAGTGGTAAGGGGAGAAGGAGGAGTTAAAACATCACATACATTTATGCCTTTGAATAGAAATCCATAAATTGATTAAAAATCAATCTTTAAAAACTGTCCGTATTTGGATTCGAACATGTGATTTCTGTGTTTTAAGCCAACGACGTTTACACTAGACCAGCCATACTCAACCTTTTTTCCTCCGGGCCGCATTCTGATATTTGCTTCTCTACGTGGGCTGCAACATATTTATGGTATACTTCTTTTTTTTTTAGCTCACCGAGGAATTTGAAATCCACAATTTGGTATACTTTTTTCCCAGATATGTCCGAAAGTCCTTTTTTTTTTTAGCTCACCGAAGAATTTGAAATCCTCGATTTTGTATAATTTGCCCCCAGATATCTCCGAAAGTCCTTTTTTTAGCTCACGGCTTAGAGCTTACTGGGCCGCACATTAGGGCTTACTGGGCCGCAGGTTGAGTATGGCTGCACTAGACCTACGTGGTCGAGCTGACTAAATTCCTTGATTATAAAAAAATCATCTACATTCTGTTGAATAGCCCTGAACCAAAGCAGGAAGTTACGATGCCAACTCACTTTAGAGATTGCTTTGCCCTGAAAAATCTTCAGAATGAAAAATTTGCAAAAAATATATTTATACCCACAGACATATATGCAATATTGCTTTGAAATGTTTCGGAATTGAGGTTTTTTACGTTTGCCGTTTATTTGCAATCCTCTCTGAGGTTTGACGAATTTATTTGATTTCTAAAAAGGGGAGCAAATAATTCAATCAATAATATTCCTACTTCGAGTGCGCGAGAACCTTTTTCATATAAAGAAAAAGTTTTTTAATATGAAAAAAGCTCTCGTCTGACTTTTTTGTGTAGGCATACGAATTATATCTATGACGAAATCAGTACTCAGATAAATATTTCCATGAGAGAGTTTTTTTAATATGCGTACGATATATTGATTAGGACATATGGATACCAGAAATAAATATGTTGTAAACATTTTACGCTATGAAATCAAAATAAGACTTAAATCATTTTTTCAAAATATTTGAAAATGAACAATATAAATATCGACTGTGGAAATGAAAAAGGACGAAACCCACACATATAAAATTTTACAGGAGGCGTAAAAAACATGTTTTGATAATTTTGGGCCATATACAAATTATGAATTATACACAACCTTGAAGTGCAGGGAGACTTATTGGTGTTTAATTAAAATAACCTAATATTAATTAAAGAAATTGTCTAGGTTAAACCATTATTTCAGTCTTTTTTTTTACTTTTTACAAGCTCATCTTTATCAAACTTATAAGCTAAATTTAGATACTAATTCGGCATTTTCATCTTCCATTCTTTTGATAGAACGTGTGTCAAGTTGTATACATTGTGATTATCGAAAAAAGCTGTTTTAGAAAAACTGAGGGTTACGTCCTTTTTCCTTTCCACAGTCGATATGTAGCACTTTTTTCGATGGAAAGTTACCGCCGAATCTATCGAAAATATTAATGTTAGCTCATCTGTTTTTCAATGAGAAAACTTAAGGTTTAAATGTGAATAAAAAAAAAATCGTGCGTTTAATTAAATTTAATTGCTCAAAAATTAAAAGTGCTTTTCAGTTGGGATGCAACTTTTTATTTAAAAAAATAGATGGTCACTGCTTAACCGCTTGAATACCGCGCACATAAATCATTAATATGTCCCAGAGATACTGCGTGTTTTTGAGAAAAATAATTCTGCTTAATATACACTCGAATTCGATATTTTAAAAACTTATATTGACTCAGTACAGTACTTACTACACATGTTCATCAAAAAATTGCTTATATTCTATTAGAATACCAAGTATTTGATTTTTTTAAATGTCTTGGACATCCGTGTTCGCTTGCATATGTTCCGGACACCAGTGTCCACTTGGTATTCAAGTGGTTAAGCACGCCACTAGCTCCCCGTTATTTTTTACAGATACATTTTATTGGAATAGATTTATCAGGAATGCCTAATTCAATTGGGATGATTCGAAAGTCCCAGTAAGCTTAATTGAATCAATAACACGAATGTCTTTAAATAAGTCATTTAACCATTTGTCCTATATAACTGTATACCATTACAATCACTCTTAAACATAAAATATTTTCAAATTCATAAATAAAATTGAAAAAAAAACATATTTTACTCAGTATAATGCCTCATGCCAATATTTATAAAAAATCGCCTCGTTCACAGTTTCTAAAACATTTCACGTTTCGAGTGCCCACTGCGTTAGGTATGTTCGTAAAGCGAAATCTGTGGTGGGTTTTCTTTGATTAATGATTCAGGTGTTTCCGCTTGTGTACGTGGTTATAGGAAAAAATAAATCACCGAAACCGAAAGAAAAGATCCTTTGAAAAGGCTACGACGACTGGCAATACATAAATGAGGTGGCGGAATCCTCAACTGGCTTCTCAAGTTTAGGGATTTTTTTTTCTTTTCTGCATCAGACCGAAGATTATAGCTAATCAATGATACATTTAACACTCGCGGCTTGGAGACTAGAAAAATACCAATCTTCCGATAGGGATCGTTTAGAGACCTCAGTGGTTTCCTCATTATTGGCCTTATTCTTATGAATTTCAAAAAAATAGTCTAAGGGCTTTAAAATATCTCTCTGCATCATTCCTCATACATTTTTTATAAAAATCCGTGGTTTTTCAATAAATAATCATATTTTAAGCTGTGCGTAAAAAAGATGTCATCCTAGCACACATATGAAATCGCAACTGACGAGATTTAGCCCAGCAATCATTGCAAATGCTATTTTACGAGCGACCGCTTATCGCGTTATCGAGTATTTATATAAAATGAGGCGTCGATGTAAGTAAGATATTGTGTTTTTTTTTTGAGAATAGTATTCGAAGATTCATAAATTATTATCTTTACTTTGTACACATCAATCCGTTTTTTGTTCTACTATGAGAATCTTTTTTATTAAGTTGATTTTTTTCTTTTCTGTTTTATTTAATAGAGACGGAACTAGCGATCGAATATTTGTTTCTTCTACATAAGGTCCAAAAAACTATGATATAAGAATACCTTGATTATAAACATTGTATCACTCATATTAAAATAGATATTTAAGAAAATGTGGGTATTGGGTCGCATTTTTTGAGCTTAGAACAGAAAAGTTAAGATAAATTTTTTTATAACAATTTGATAGGCAACCATAAATAATAATTTAAAAATATATAGATATTATAAAGGTTAATTATAATGATAGCTATTGGCACTAATAAAACAACTTGGAAACTAATGAAAACGTCCGCTAAATATCAAATGTATAAACGTGGCGGGTGTGGTTGGGAATTACAATGATGAACAATATAAAGAGTCAGTTTTTAATCTTGACGCCACTGGAGAAAATATGAATGGTTCTCAGTGAAACACGTCATTTGATATGAATTCAACTTTCTTTCGCTTGTAACTTATCGACGGGCGCGGGTAACATTAATATAATCCCTTCGACCAGAATGACAATAGATTTTCTTTCCATTGTGCTAAGAGGTCATGTTTTTTTTCTCTCCCATAATGATGAATCGAAGCCATCGACAAAAACTGAAAAAGAATATATTTCATCTAAGCTCTACACTGGCAAAATTTTGATAAATTATTTTTCAGATTGAAACTGCCCACGGGTTTTTTTTTCGCTCACCATTACTGTACGCTGTTTTTAAAACCGATAAATTAAAGCTTCATCTGAAACTAAGTGTATTTTTTTTTATCCATGTCCTCTCTCAATTGTGTAGCATATGGCCTCCTTATGAAGGTATCTCAACAGAAGTTTTTTTACTGTTTGTTACTCAGTCGCTCAATCTCTCTTTTTGTTTCATAATAGTAGGGATAGAAGGATAAGGATAGGACTGGACTAGTGGTAAACTAATTGCTCTAGCTACGCCCAGTTGTTAAAGGATCGGAAATGGTGGGAGGAACATCAAAAACACCTTTTGTTTTTGGTGACATTTTTGGAAATATATCTCGGTTTAAGTGTGGCATGTAATCACTGTATTCATTCACTTTTCAGTGCAAACATTAACTAACAGTTATCAAGTAATGGTATAAATTTCGCATTATAAATGAGCGGGAATGAATTTTTTTAAAAAATATACGAAACAAAAATTTTCTTTGTACATAACTTAAGGATTTGAATCAATTATTAGTTTAGTAAAAACACAATATTCCTTTGTACTTCATTCCACTTTATTTAATATGTCAGGACCGGTTTTGCTCATTACGAGCATCTTCAACTGAGTTGAATCAGTTGACGATGCTCGTAATGAGCGAAACCGGTCCCGACATATTAAATAAAGTGGAATGAAGTACAAAGGAATATTGTGTTTTTACTAATATAATGCCTTTCCATCAAGTATTGACAGTGAACACCCTAAAAGTGAATTATTAGTTTATTCGTTAACCTTACTATGTTCTGTCTAATGATGCTTCGTAAACGAGACGAAGTACGTGTAATAATTTGTAATATAATATAATAAGTGGAATAACAGAATTATCAAGCTTAACAGCTTGTTCTCGTTGAGAAATTTTTTTAGAGATGCTCCAATATACATGCCTAATATTGGAAACGCATATGGTTGGAAAAAAAGATATTGTAACGTGGTAAGTGTATCAAGATTGTCTGGTATATTTCACAAAGAGTAGCTATTTGAAGGACAAATGTAGGACTAAAAAATGTTTATCAATCATCTCTTAAGTTCTTTTAAGAAAAAAATCAATACGTCAAACTTTTTCGACTCACAATCTTTTATTGAAAATCTCTCTCTTACTTTAAACATTTACGAAATGTAGTTAAGCAAGGGCACTAAACTTTCGCCCAGAGAAACTTTTCAAGTTCAATTTGTATTAAATTTCGAAATTGAGTTAAAAACTTTCACGGCCTCACTTCCATGTAAGTTGAGAAGTGAAAAATCTTCAAGACAGGTTCTGAGATGTTCAAGAATGGTTTTACTTCGAAAAAATGTGTAAAAACCTTTGATAATTAATCTTTCATCCTGAATATCGTTGTATTCAAGTTAATTCTTATATCAGTTGGTAATTATCGTAATGACCGAAACCGGTTTTGATCTTTATTAAAAAATTACAGAAAAAAAATTTGGCGGCCGGGCAATTTTGAGAAAAATTCGCAAAAATTGTAGTTTTACCAAATTCACTATAATTTGTAAACCAATTGAGATATCTATACAATTTTGATAGCTTTCAGATACTTCGCCTATACGCATATACGAGTCCGCCGGCCAGCAACCTTTGTTTTTTAAAGACTCAAATACGCCTTCAGCGGTCGTTAAACTGTTTAATTAAATTTTGTGATCGACTACTATGGTAAGTAGTATTATTAAAACAAAAATTTGCGTCCATTCATTTCAGAGCGATTACAGTAAAACCCCCATTTACACTAAAGTCGGGACAGTGTGATTCAGCGTAGTATAATTGGGGGAGTGAATCTCATACAAAATCAAGGATTTGGTTTTTTCCGCAAAAAATGCAAAACCAAGATTTCCCTTACAAGATACATTTATTTCTTATATTATATAAACACGAAACATTCATTTACTAAGCGTCAGTTCAAGATCATCCGTGCACTTAAACGCCTGAAGATGCCGAAAGGCGAAACCCGGGACGTTAGTGACAAAATTTGTGTGAATGAACATAATTTTAACGATTAAAATTTAATATTGAAATTCCACCAACCTTCAGTCGAAATCTTAAATTACCTAATTGAGTTTAGCTGTCTGAGAATTGGCTTAGAAGAGATGGACAATAGATATTGTTCTTCCGATGACGTGAAGCCAAAATATCTAAAAATTTACGACGCATAGAGCTACAATACTTTCATATTAAAAATACAAAAGTTTAAAGTTAGTTTTATTCAACGGCGTTCTACATACATAAGTCAGTTACGTTTTTTTAAACAGATTTGACTTAAATAATAGAGATAACACAAAAAAATCTTAAACTTTTTTGTAAAATTGAGATGATACGCATCTCAAATAGGGATGTCGCCAGCAGTAACGAGTATCCGGTTACTCGAACCCAACATAATATTGAGAACATAATTCTTCGAATCACTGGACATTTAAGATTTTGAAAGAAGACTTTCAAAGTTTTGTTTCTGCGTAATTTTATATTCTTGGCAGATTTTTTTATTAAATGTAAGTTAACACACTTATTTATTACATTTGAAAATCTTGTTTAAAGTCTCTTCTCAATAAACGGTAACAAAACGAAAAATATCACTCCAATGCTTTCCACCATTGAAACCAAGTGAAAAACATGTTTTTTTTTCAATATGCGTCCTGGGTTTTTATCATTTATCAAAGAAATGTTAAAACATGTTTTTTCACTCGCTCCTTTAACCCGTTAACAGCTAGAAAAAATAACGTCTTTTGTCCTGTAAGCTAGCAATTTTCTAAAAACTAATAAAGGAAAACTTAATATTCATTTTATGAGTACTTAAGAGATGTCGGACCCTTTTTCAATGATGCAAACTCTAAAAAATATTTATTGACGTCGTAATAATGACAACACACTGGTGGGTAGCGTGTGTGGTTAGTAGGTATGCGACACACCGGTGGGTCGTTAGCTTTAGAGTGGTTAAGGGACAGCAACACATTGGAAGTGTTTTTTAACACCGTAGGGGAAGTGTTAATATCATTGTAAACGTTCAGAATCAATAGTATCGCATAACAAAAAAAATAGAAATATTTTATGGTACTATCCGTATCGACTGTGAAAAGGAAAAAGGACGTAGCCCACATTTAATTTTGGAGGCACAAAAAAAGTTTTGTGATAATTTTGGTCCAAATGTAAATTATGAAATATTCACAACCTTGAAGTGCATGGACATTGTTTAACTGATGTTTAATCGACTTTCTCTTATATTATTAAAACATTTAAAAGTCTTTTTTCTTGTTCGCAATTTCCACAAAAAACAGCATTTAGCTTAAGAAAGCTAAATTTAGATACTAATTCGGTATTTTCAGCTGACATCCTTTTGATAGAACGTGTATCAAGTTGTATACACTGTGATTATCGAAAAAAAACTGTTTTGAAAAAAGTGTCGGTTAAGTCTTTTTTCGTTTCCACAGTCGATATGATGTATGTACTCGACAGAATAAAGTAATGCTGGTATGTCATGGAAGAACCCAAAGCGAGTTGTGGGTGTAGGCTATATTAGTAAAAACACAATATTCCTTTGTACTTCATTCCACTTTATTTAATATGTCAGGACCGGTTTCGCTCATTACGAGCATCGTCAACTGATAAGAAATATAATTTAACAATGCTATTTATACAAAAATGAACAGTTATAAACAACAATTGGCATTGAAAAGAAAATACCAATTACATTAAAAGTGATTCTAAAATAGCACAAAATTAAAATGTTTAACACATATAACATATAATTAAAAAGTCATCTCAGATTAATAAATTTAGAATGGGGATTGAAAGTAATTACAAACATAATTAAAATTTGGGAATTCTTCGACAAAGTGATACAATGAAAATAATGACATTAATAGAGTGAATAGGCTTAATGATAGTTTCCCATTTTTCCCCGCTTCCAAGTAGTTGGTGAGTGTACATGCTTAAACAAAATCGACAGCCAGGAAGATTCTGAAAAAGAAATTTTTCAAAGACCATATCAATTCTAACAAAGAAATATATATATATATATATATATACATACATATATATATTTTAAATTATATAAAAGAATAGTTAACAAGGGCTAATGCAATGGATAAAGTAACGGGGAACTAGCAAATATTATTTGATCGAAGCTATATAATCTACATATGAAACGAATATGATCCAATCATATAACGCTAGTATTTAAAGTATCGAATATCTGGTTATCAAAAAAAAAAGAATCGTTTCCCACCCTTGATTCATGTCCGTCTCAACGGGTTAATCCCCTAAATTGAGACACGGGCGTGAGAAGGGTTGACTAATCCATGTCAAACTGGAGCAGGAATAAGGGCACGAGAAAAAAAGACGGAATAATGCCTTGTATATGAAATAAGCCTTCAGGATGTGAAATCCTGTCGTATCTCTATAAATTTACAATCGTAATCATGTAACAGATCCTGAATATTCAAAACATTGTTTTTATCAAACTA
This sequence comes from Himalopsyche anomala, assembly GCA_031772345.1. Classification (NCBI taxonomy): domain Eukaryota; kingdom Metazoa; phylum Arthropoda; class Insecta; order Trichoptera; family Rhyacophilidae; genus Himalopsyche; species Himalopsyche anomala. The sequence goes on from CM062840.1 coordinate 20,894,409, forward strand.
TTAGGCCATAATGATGAGTAGCCAAATATATACTAGGACATGCCATTTGATCAACAAAATTCATTTAAAAATTTGAATTATTTTGATTCTGTACTCTTCCATAAGTTTTGTCGGTGACGATAAAAAATAATAACTTACTTATATTTTCACAGATTTTGTCACTAACGACCCGGGTTTCGCCTTTCGGCATAAGGCATGAGCATGAACCATTCATTTACTAAGCGTCGGTTCAAGTTCATCCGTGCACTTGAACGCCTGAAGATGCCGAAAGGCGAAACCCGAGTTTTAGTGACAAAATCTGTGAAAATGTACATAGTTTGAACGATTCAAACTTAATATTGAAATTTCACCTTGAGTCGAAATCTAAAATTAAAAATAATAACGATTTAAAAAAATCAAATTTGATATTGAAGTTCCATCAAGCACCTTCAGTCGAAGTTGTAAATTTAAAAACATCATTTACCAAGAACTTGCTTTTGTTCAGTCAAGAAAGGTGTATTTAGTTTGAAAAAAGGCTAGTAGTTAGTCAAAAGCTTTTTGTACGACTAGTTTTCTGCAGTCCAAATTTCAAAGACATCCACGCCGTTCTAAGCAAATTCATTAATCGAATGGATCAAGGGTTGTGTCCGGAGATTTTAATTATCAGAGAATGTTTTTGACTGACTGACTGAAATTCTCATGACTATTAATTTACATGCTCCCAATGTTTTCTTACGTGGGTGAAACTATGAGCAAAAACTTGTATTTCACTCACTTAGAAGGTATGAGTCACAAGTTCCTAGGGCTGTTCGACTGATCAACTCATTGCCTAGAGAAGTGGAGATTTTTAGTGATAGTATTTGTGAACTGTTTGTTAAATTTTACTATTTTATTTCTTGATTTTGTATGTTGATTTTGATGTATTATGTAGTTTTATTTTATATTTTGTCTCTTTATATTTGTCAAGTACATGGTGAATTGTCGTCAGCTGTCATGTCATGTATTATAATTTTAATTTTTTAAATAAATAATGTTTTTATAATTATATTTTCGTTAAAATATGCATGTCATTTGAAATTAGTTGATCTGGTACAGAAAACATCAGTTTAATTTACGTTCAATGTTTCTGATTGGGGATGTCGTAAATAGGGGGAGGATTTATCCCGTTTTATGCTACCCTGACGTCTCGCTAATGAACGTAAGGTTTCTTTCAAGAAAATTAAATACACAATGACAGGTACTAAAGCTGGCTATGAGCTCAATTCTAATATTATTTGGACGGTAGTGTTATGTTTACTGAAAAAGCTATAATATTCCCAAGCTGCGTAACTTAAAAGCTAATCTTTATCAGAAAGTATGATGGGACTTTGCCCTCGCTCTAATAGGATTAATCAAGATTAAAGTAGACTAATAGAATAAGGCTGTTAAGGGATGAATGAGATGGGGATGCTATACTGCTTAGTACATCAGTAAGGTTACCGGGATCAAACTGTCTGGGAATATTTATAATAATATTATTTCCTATTGTTAAAAATAATAATGTTTATTTGATCCGACTCGTATTATTTTACGTGTATTCAAGTTTAAGAAAATAGAAGTTCTAATTAAAGTAATTCTACATTAAATGTTTGTATACTAAAATAACAAAGAATTTAGTTCAACAAAAATAGCCTTCTTGCCATCACAACAATGTCAGAATACTTCCAACGATGGCGTGATAATGAAATAGCTATCAATTATATCGACTGTGGAAAGGACACACAGTTTTTCAAAACAGGTTTTTTCACAGTGTGTCACAATGTATCAAACTTGATACACGTTCTATCAAAAAGATGCAAGCTGCAAATGCCAAATAAGTATCTAAATTTAGCTTTTAAGTTTGAAAAAGATGACCTTGTAGAAAATTAAAACCAATCAAAAACTGAAATTAAGGTTTTTCCTAGATAATGGTTTTAATTAATATTAGGGTATGTCAATTCAAAACCAGTTTAGAAGTCTCCGTGCACTTCAAGATTGTGTATAATTCATAATTTGTATACGTCACGAAATCATCAAAACACCTTTTTAGCATCTCCTGTAAAATTTTATATGTGTGGGTTACATCCTTTTTCCTTTCCACAGTCGATATAGCACGAATATTTTGTCATTGTTTACTTCTTTTTTCGACCATTTGAACATTCTCGTGAAATCATTTTCTCAATTCAGAAAATTCTAAATATATATAAAAAGTGTTTTATTTTTATAGATATTCCTTTCCAACAATAATACATCGTTAACACATTAAAAGTGCTTTTGTCTTTATATATGGTCAAGCTCCGCTCTCAATGTGAAGCATATGACTTCCTAATAGAGGTATCTCAACAGAAACTTTTCTACGAGAACTTCTTTTTACTCAGTTGGTCAACCTCCATTTTTTTCGAAGACAGTAGGAATATAAAGGATAGGACTTTGGCAGGTCTAGTTGTTAGTGAATTGTTCTCGCTACGTACCATTATTTTAAGATCGGCAGGATAGGGGGGCGGATTTTCAAACATCTCAAACCTTTATGCCAGTGTCTGCCAAACTATGTGCCGCGGCAAAAAGTCTCAGGTGTGCCGCGGAAAAAGAAGCCTAATAAATGTTCATTTTAAGTATTGCCTTTTCATTTAAATTTTCTTCAATTTTAAATAAATTCAACATCTAGATATTCAAATAAATATTTGTCACGTACGTAAATAGTGATCGGCGCAACACATTTCCCACATTCCTTTTTTTAAATGAACTTTTTTTTTTTTAAATACCTTTATTTAGTGTGCCGCGAAACAAATCCCATTTACCATTGTGCCATGAAGTAAAAATGTTCGGCAAACACTGCTCTATGCAAACGAACATAAATCGATTAATAAAATGGTTTTCGTACTAGGACTTGAACTACGTCACTGAAGCCAACGATGTTGACCACTGCACTACGGACCCAATTTCATGTTAGCAATTCAGTCAAAGTTTTATAAAATTTTCTCAAATAAAAATATAATTTTATATTTGCCATGTTATCCATCACTGTATTTTTTTTAGTTTTGACACGAGTGAAAAAAAAGGTTTGCCGTGTAGAGTTGTGTAATTAAATATATATATATAATTAGTATAAAAGAGCCTACCGTGCAAAACAAGGAACGCAAATCTTTAAATGAATTGCTTCATTTATATAACGTATGTATGTCTACATTTCACTTTTTGTGTGCGCTAAATCGCGCTGTGCACACGTGTGTTATGTAAAAACAAATACATTAGTATGCCAAAGCCTGCACAAGCGAAAAATGGAGACATGTTTGTCTTAATTAATCTAAATAAAAGTTTTTAAAAAAATACAAATTTGCCATACTTTCATCGTATACCAACATTTAATAAACATTCAAATAATATGTTTTCTTGGTTAGGGCTTATACAAAAACCTACTTTTGAAAAAAACCGTTTTTTTACCAAATTGGTGACATTAGAAAACCGGTTTTCAACTTCGTAACCGGTTGTGCCGAATTCACCATAAACGAGTCTATAAACAAAAGGACAGGAAATTTGGATCTTTTATTCGATGGCTTAAAGACCATATGCCCCACATGATTATCAAGAGAAAGGGTAGTTTCGATATCAGGAAAATTTGTTACAAAACGATCAGTGGACGCTTTGTGTTTTCGAACAATATTGACATTCAGCAACCGGTTTTTTCAAAAGTCCGTTTTTGTATAAGCCCTACACTAACACCACTAGTGTTATGTAATTTGTATCCTTCATTTAACAAATAATTATAATAATGGTGTAAATTTTTACAGTGATGAATTTTTATAATTTTACTGAAATGTAATAATTAGAAATCGATAATATTTTTTTTATTTTAGACAATAAATACATGAAGAATTAAAAATGAGTGAATGATACAAATGTTATATTTGAATATTATTTCATGAAATATTATATAACCGCCCCTGCATATACAAGGGCTGCATTGATCCAATACCACATTGACCGGCCGCCACTGCTCAAAATAAATGATAATGAACAAGTTAAATTATAAAAATGGGCGACTTAATAATTATTTTCGCCAAGGTTTACATTACATGTCGTATCCGTAAAAAATAATACTGAATAGATAAGTTAATCAAGTCTTGAAGTAGTTTAGGGTGTGTCCACAGCAGGGTGTCTTATCGAGGGCTTATTATTTTATCATTTCATTATAAAGACATGGTGTCCTGCACAGAATAGCTATTATCCAGTTTCATTACTTTTCTACTAAGCTAACTGAAAACACAATTCTACATAAACATATCGACAGTGAATCGACACCAATAAGACTACAGAAACTCATTTTATCTCATTTGGCAGAAGAGTGAAAAAAAATCTGAGAATCGACTTCTCTTATAGTTTTTTTTAATCTCCATGAACTTTTAGCTATTATATTAACTGGATGACTGCCACAGACGAGATATCTTACATCGGATTACAATGATTTATGATAATAGTATTCAAAATATGAATATTAGCTTATATAAATGATGACTTTGAGATACCGATCCATAATTTTATTTTCAGTTTCGATATATATTTTCAATATTTTTGTCATATTGAGTAATATAAACATCTGCGTTACAAGGTCGACTCATGGAATATGCGTTGTGTTAGGCGGACCGTAATAAATCAGCTTTATCCATACCATACAACATATTTCAATGGGGAGACAAATTTATTTCCATACCTAGAAAATTCTCTATGTTTTTTTAATTTTATGGTTAAATTTTTTTAAGTTTTGTCCTAATTTTTATCGTTTTAATTCTTTAACTTTAATATATAATAATATAAAATGTAATAATTTGTAAATAAAGCTTTTGCTTATTATAAACAATCTTTTATCCTGCTAATGCTTTCTATTTTACCCACATAGGCAGACTTGTTTTAGAGATATAATTATTTTTATAAAAGCAAATATTTCGTGCAAATATTTCGCAAAAAGTCCACGGGCGTTTAAAGGTTAAATATGTATTAAACAATATACATCGAAATAACACACAAAATCAAGAAATAAAAAACTAAAACCTAAAACAAACAGTTCACAAATAGTCACTAAAAATGTCCACTTCTCTTGGCAATGAGTTCATCAGTCGAGCTTGGAACTGGCGACTCATACGTACTACGCGAGGAACAAGTTTTTAGAAACAAGAGTTTTTGTCTCAAGTTTCGCTCACGTAAAAATAAATTGGGAGGCCATATACTCCATATTGGTAACGGATATGGAAACATAAATAAAAAAATATTATTATTTGATACTTGTATCGCAAAAAAAATGACGTACAAATAATACAAGTAAATGGTGATTTAATCAATGTTTTTTTGTTTAACCCCCAAGAATGAGCGTGACCACATGGTCACAGTAAACACCGTTGTCTATTGACTCCACTATTCATCCCTTTTCTATCTGAATATCGTTGCTTTTACTCGTATTTGGTTAAGAAGGCTTCAGTTAGTCATCAGCCGTGGGGACAGAAACGGCCACCAAAAGCACATGCGATTTTTTGAACTTCCGTTTTTTTAATGAATTTTTTAAACTATTAGTGATTTTTTTATTAAAACATCAAATTATTTACAGTTCTTTTGCTAATATTGAAATTATGTTGATCTTAAGAGGTCAAATTGTAAATATTTTTAAAATTTTCACGTTTAGCTATATTTCAACCCTGAATGTTTGCGTGCCCATGCGGTGACGTTCGTCCTTACTATACTGTACGTATACAACATTACACGGTAATAAAAGGATGAGCATGACCATATAGTCATGCGGGGTTTCTATACAACAACTTTGCGTTTTTTTTTTATTATTTGTTAGGAATAATTGTCATCCGTGACTTTAATACGACTTAAAACATTTTAAACTTTAAACTTAAAAAAGCTCTCGTCTCTGGAGGGTTAATTTTAAAAGAAATCAAAAAACGATTAACTAAAAAATATTTTAACAACGTGATTCTGAATTGATAACGAGGACAGTTTTTGATAGACGACACAGTCATAAAGTACTTATGAAATATTTTTAATACTTTTTATCTCTGCATGCAACAAGTAACACAAAATTCATCGGTGTTATGGAACGTGTATGAATAATGGCAGAGAAAACAAAAACGGAGAAATAAGACATCGTTTGTCAATATCTTTTTATAGCCTCATCAAGGCGTCAATTCCTCCCCTAGTAAAGTGACGGGGGGCTCGTTTACTCGACACGCTTTTCACTTCGTAAAACATAACACCCTTAGGGCTGTGTTTTGTACATGACCATAAAATAGCAAACATTAATATCACTCATTATTGGGCTGTAAATAGGGCTTATACAAAAACCGATTTTTGAAAAAACCGGTTTTCGAATGTCAATATTGTAAAAAATGGATAATTCAATAAAAATAGCGAGAAAAAGTTCATTTTTTATGTTGTTTATTTATATACATAATAATACACAACAAGAAATTATTTGGTGTTACTCTTCAGAAAATATGATTTAAAAAACACAAAGCGTCCACTGATCGTTTTGTAATAAAATTTCCTGATATCGAAAATACCCTTTCGCTGGGTAATGATGTGGGGCATATGGTATTTAAGCCATCAAATAAAAGATCTAAATTTTCTGTCCTTTTGTTTATAGACACGTTTATGGAAATTCGGCGCAACCGGTTACCAAGTTAAAAAACAGGTTTTCGAATTCACAAATTTATTCAAAAAACCGACAAGCCCTAGTTGTAAGAATATAAATTTTTTTTACCATGTCCGCTCCCAATATGAAGCATATGGACTCCTTATGGAGTTTATCTCAACATAAGTGTTTCTACGAGAACTGATTGTTACTCAGTTGCTCAACCTCTCTTTTGCCAAAGAGAGTAGGAATAGAAGGAAAGGGCTACGACAGGACTAGTGGTTAGCTAATCGCTCTCGATACGGCCCGTTCATAGAATAGGATGGGTGGGAGGGGGGAATTCAAGACATTCATGTCTTTGAACAGAAATTCTTAAATCGATTGAAAAATCAATTTATAAAACTGCCCGTACTGGGATTCGAACCCGTGCCCTCTGTAGCGGTAGCCAACGACGTTGACCACTCGACCACACAGGCGCCTGTGTGGCACCTGTTAAGCACCATTATAAACAAAACGCTAAATTTTCAATTATTAAATATCATTTTTTCGTAAATATGTAATATTAACACATCATGGTCGGCGAAATTTAATAGAAAATACCTACACAATCCAATTAAATATATACATAAAACATTTACACAAAAATAACCTTACCTCAAATTTTGTATGGGTGGCAATGCAATGTTCCCTCTAAGCTGCGCACGCGCGCGGCCGCGCAGTAGTTGGGAAACCCCCGCGCACTCATTCCGGGTTGGCGCGCACTACAAGACAGTTGTTCAATCAATATTTGATCGTTCCGCGCAGCCTTTGAAATTTCCGCGCAGCTACCCTCTTGTCTTAGAGGGAACATTGGTGGCAAGTCTCTTAATGTGGTTCTATTTCGTGGATTCAAGATCAAAGGGGTTGGCTGTACTTTCTTTTGTATCACTGTTTTGAAGATCAATCGCAATTAGTTCCACAGTCGATTAGTGGAACACAGTTGACGTTTTGATCATTTGTGTTTTAGAGGAATATCAGATGTTCTCAGATTGAATCGAATGAACTATTAATTCTATGCCACTGTGGCCAGATGTTCAATCTGCAACCATAACTATGTTTCTGTTAAAAAACCGCTAAAACAATCCGACGCGTCGCGCAGTTTTGCCGCCAGGCAGCGTGACTTACGCGCGGCCATTTGTCAAAGTCTACCCCACGCAGTGCCGGCGCGGGAAAATAATATAATTCAAGGCTCTTTCACTAACATCTTTGCTAAGTACGGTACTTGAATAATGAGCACCTTCTTTGCTCAGACTCCTTACACTCTGGTTTGACATTGCTCTTGCTAAGTCAGACTCTACAGTGAAGTTTACTTTAATTAGAATAACGACTCTTCTTTTGTAACGGGTCGTGTTATTCCAAGAGTGGTAGTGTAAATGGTGTATTGTACTTAATTTGTTGTTTCATTTAACATTTCAAACAGTCCCATACATCATTTGAGTTTCAACAAGCTGTTTCATCAATATATGTTTTTTTCAAATGTGAACCACGTGGACTTATAATGAAATATCTCAGGATTCTTAATTTTTTATCTCTGGATTTGGTTACAAACGACTATTTCAACCTCCTTTTCAAATATTGTAAAATATAAACAAATATTTCTCATGACAAGACCAGTAGTAAACTGATAAGCCGCTAACCACTCCTGCTAGGACAGGATTAAGGATGAGCAGGAATCTCTTAAAACATTACAAACATTCCTTAAGGACACCAATCTTTAAACCGATTGAAAGCTTTATGTATTGAATTTTAATTCAGGATTCATTCACATAACCTTCAACCGTATGGACTAAATACCAACAGAATTGATCTCTCGACTATAGTAATGACTTGAGAAATATATAAACTAAGTAGATTATATTGAAAAATAGGCGAAACACGTGTCACATACAAAAGGAATAACAAAATTATCAAATTTTATTTTATTTAAAAAATGAACGCTTACTCATTCAAAAATATATAGACGCCTATTTTGTAACTAAAAGATGTGTTACAAATGCATTAAAATAAACATTTTTCTTTTTTCCTGAAAAATTTTAGTACATTTTTATAAATACATATAAAGATAACCTTGTTTGGGTAGAGAGATTATTTTATTTGATTATACTGCAAGTATTCCTAATTAAAGTTTCTGTATTTTTAAGGCATTTAAAACTGGCATAGAATAATTAAATTAAAAGAAAGAATCGGTCTTTATAGCTCATGACACTCTTCTCAATTTTAGAATAAAAATAAAGTTACTTCTCCTCCTTCTTCGAGCGTTTTTGCTCCTTATGTGAAGCATGCTTCCACAACGAGACACCTACATGATTTTTCCATTGATTCCTCCCATGACAATTCATCATCTCTCAGTTCCACCGAGTACATCCTGTGCATAGTACCCGATGGGACGCTGGAATTCCACCAGTCGAAAGAAGAGCCAAGCAAGATTGAGGCTCTCTGGAGGTATCCGCAGCTAGCAGCCCAGCCAGTTTCACTGTCTTTCCATTACCATTAACGTAACAGGCAGCTATAATCCATATTTCAAAATCACCGAGTACCTCAAAAAAATTAAGCCATTTCACCTCCATTATCTGACGCAAGCATCTATTCTCAAAGTTCAGCTTCGGTTTTCTGAGTCTTCGTGAAGTGCCATTCTTTGCTACTGTAACGCAGTGTGTGGAACAAATTAAAGTTGGATGTAATCGTATATAATAACAGATAATTAAAATTATAAGATGTGTTTTACGTGTAGGCGTATGCGAAGTTAATATATAATCTATTCATCCACGCAAAAAACACTTCCATCCATTTGTATCTTCATTGATTTTGTATTTTACATTCTTAGTATCGTCTTAGTTTTAAATGCTTAATTAAAAAAAATCATTTATCATAAAGAGAAATATCAATTTGAATTACGCATGTAAACTTTCTTTCGCTACGTCACTGCAATTTCCCGTGTCCTACGGCTTGCCGTTCCAATTTCAAAACGCTGTCATAATAATGCCCACGTTTGTCGCCCCCTACTCTTTGTATATTCCGCCATTATGACATTAAAAAATCGCGACCTATCGTGTTTGAAGAGTATTCGTAAAACGTTGCGATCATTTGTAACAATAATAAGCAATAATAAAACACAGTTGACAACTCATTATTTAAAGTTTGAGTATTTGTTTGTATGACATATGCCCACGACGCCATAACTTATTACAACGCGTACGCTACGAAGCATGACTAAACGCAATTTCACTTAATCTTTGCACTATATTTTACGAAATTATGAAGTTTATATCAGAGCTGTGAAGTCGGAGTTTGAGTTGTAGAGTCACGGTGTTTTAGTCGGAGTCGTGAAAAACGAGCGACTCAGAGCCATTGCTAAAACATATATTTAATGATGTGTATTCAAGCCGCCTGTGTGGCCGAGTGGTCAGCGTTATTGGCTTCGGCTACGGATGGCACGGGTTCAAATCCCGGTACGGACAGTTTTATAAATTGATTTTTCAATCGCTTTATGAATTTCTGTTCAAAGGCATGGATGTATGTGATGTCTTGAATTCCCTTTTCCCACCTATCCTATCCTATGAACGGGGCGTATCGAGAGCGATTAGCTTACCACTAGTCCTGTCCTAGCTCTATCCTTCTATCCCTACTCTCTTTAGAAAAAGAGAGGTTGAGCAACTGAGCAACTAAAAAAAATCAAACTTTAATAGTTCCTAGTGTTGATATAGCATGCTTGGCTGACTGAAGATGATCTGATGGAATACATACATATATATCGACCGTGGAAAGGAAAAAGGACGTAACCCACAGTTTTTTCACAACAAAACAGGTTTTTTTCGGTAATCACAATGTATCAAACTTGATACACGTTCTATCAAAAGGATGCAAGCAGCAAATGCCGAATTAGTATCTCAACTTAGCTTTTAAGTTTGAAAAAGATGACCTTGTAAAAAATTAAAACTATGAAAAAGTCTGAAATAAAGGTTTTTCCTAGATAATGTTTTTAATTAATATTAAATTATGTCAATTAAACACCAGTTTAGAAGTCTCCGTGCACTTCAAGGTTGTGTAAAATTCATAATTTGCATATGGCCCAAAATCATCAAAACACGTTTTTTGCGCCTCCTGTAAAATTTGATATGTGTGAGTTACGTCCTTTTTCCTTTCCACAGTCGATATATAAAAGTTAAAATGAAATGATTGAAACTGGCCAAGAATGAATATAATGACAATCATATCAAAATCAGTAATAAAATCAATCAGATTTTTATAATCACTTGCGCTGCATGGTGGTTTTGTCACCGAAAATGGTTTCTGAACCAAGGAATAATACGTCGATGCACGTCAAATATGGTATATGTGACTATGGGTACACATAGCCACATAGACCATATTTGATGTGCATCGACGAATAATTGCTATTTTTCTGAAAATATTGAAAAAGTGAGGTTTTAAAGTTATGTGGGTGTTAGCCGAACACCAATTCATGCGGAACAGCAGTGTTAGTGAAACGGTATTTAAACAATCACGGATAATGTAATCGCAAAATTGATAAGGATCCTGGTATCGGAAATCCTAGTTGTTAATAGAAAATTTGATGCAGAAAACGAATACAGATCCTTCCAGGCTTGACTATTTTTTCCCGGATATCAATCAAGTGGCGAATAAAGGTTATCAAAAGTCGATAGATTCGACCGATAGTCTTATTGTCTCGAGCAATTTTCACCATTCGTTGTCTGTGTCTGGACATTCCCCCAAGGATGTGCCTCTGTATATTATCAATTTTCATCGAAAATGTCACATCGTAATCTGCTGAGTTGTCAATAAATATATACGACATTTACAGAACGACACAAGCCAGAGCCGTCCGACTCTCTTCTTGGTAACTTTTCTTTTGTCCGTATTCTGTCCTATCCTATTCTCATTTCATTACGTCAAAGAAAAGTGGGTCGGATTGTTTTAGGATGTTAGAAGAACAGTGACGAATCAGGTTAAATTTTATTTTATTTCTATAAAAAATGGAAGCTTACGAACACCTAATAATAATTTCGAATCGAGATTTCCGCGTTCTTCTAAAACAAGCGTGAGGAACCTACGGATTTTTGGCTACTCTGGTGCGGCCTTCTGATCAATTCTGTAAATTTTTGTAAATTCGTAAATTCCTTAGATTTTGGATTTGAAAATTCCTGGAAGACCTAAAAAAAGGTTACCCGACCTTTAGAAAAGAAAAAGTTCCCCACCCCTGCTCTAAAACAATACAGAACATAAAAATGAATATTTCAGATGAAGTCAGCGGTAATTTATTTTTAATATAAATTTAATATTAAATGTATTTTTTTTCGATTGATATATCGATTTCTGTTCGAAGGCATGAGAGTTTGTGATGTTCAAAAAAAGTCTTTGTCACCCTTTCCGATACTTTAATAACTGAGCGTATCGATAGCTGTTAGTTAACCACTATTCCTGTCCTAGCCTTATCTCTTTTCCGTTTGTTCCGTTTTAATGATACATCCTCCCACCAATCCAATCACTAAATAACGATGTATAGCGAGAGCGATTAGCTAGCCACTAATTTTGCCCAACTCTACCTTTCTATAATTACAACTCTTGTCGAAAAAGAGGTTGAGCAACTGAGTAACAAACAGTTCTCGTAAAAAAACTTATGTTGCTCCACATAGTATGCCATAATAATCATTGGTGTTGCCACTGCATACTAGACTGACTTAAGATGATCTGATGGTATACATACATACAAGTTAAAATAAAATGATTTTAAAAAAAATATGGAGTCGGAGTCGTCTTCTTTTTACCCGACTCCACAGCCCTAAAAAATACACAAAATATGACTGAACTTGTTTTTTCAAAAAATACTGTACGTTACAAGCTTTTTATCTCCATTGATAACTCAAAACAAGACGGTTTTTTAATTATCACCATATGTACAAGTCCAGTGGCGGATTAAACACTTTGGAGGTCCCAGGCGTAATAAATTTGGGAGGCCCTGCTTTTCGAATAACATAAAAGTGCTGCAAACCTCTTCGTAGAATTTTTTTACCATGTCCGCTCCCAATGTGGAGCATATGGACTCCTAATGGAGTTTATCTTAACAGAAGTGTTTCTACAAGAACTGATTGTTACTCAGTTGCTCAACCTCTCTTTTTTCTCATAGGATGGGTGGGAGGGGTTAATTCAAGACAACACATACATCCATGTATTTGAACAGAAATTCATAAATCAATTTATAAAACTGCCCGTACTGGGATTCGAACCCATGACCTCCATAGCGGTAGCTAACGACGTTGACCACTCGACCACACAAGCGGAATTCGTAGAATAATAACGAATATTGAAAACTGAAATTAAAATATAAATGTTTATATAACGTATACTATCTTTGAGGCCCCCAAGATTTGGAGGCCACAAGCGCGCGCCTCTTGCGCTTATATGGTAATCCGCCACTGTGTAAAACTTTAACCGAGAATTAATATATTGAAAAAAATTATAATATTATTTATCATAACAAATCTTACACATCCAATCCGGTCTTGCTTATAACGAATAACCTTTCCGGGCGCGTCAACGCATGTGCGACTCTTTTTGACATTTCAAGCACTCGGAAGAATGATCGGATAGCAGACAAAGCAGATGATAATATTTTGATATTCCTGCCAAAATAGTAAAACATGTATCAAATATTCAACGCGATATTATCGCATATTCCCTTTCAACGCCGTATTTTTAAGAATACAATACAACGTAACAATTTGAAAGCAATAAAAAATTCACAGCTATCTTCTGTGCTTTTATTGTCATTTTAACCATTTCTGTGTTGCCGTTTTTTACGACGACGGAACGAAATAAAGTAATATGGCATTTGTTACGTATAAATATTGTACATATCTCAATACTCGTTTTTAATGTGTTACCTGTATTATTTTTTTTTGTAAAAAATCAACAGTAAAATTGTCGTTTAGTTATTAATTTTAGGCTCGTATTTTTCTCGTCGTAATATGTCGGTCAGAATAAATAGTCATAATTTAAATGAAATCAAAAAAAAACCTAACCTAATCTCACTAAAATGGTTATAAAATATTTTGACCGTAAAATATTTTTATTCTGACTGTTCATATTTTTATTCGGACCAAAAATTGATTTAAATTCTGTTCCATTAAATTTATTCAGTAACAATTTTGTAAAAAAAATCCCAGATAATAATTACGAATTGAATTTTTCGTTATTTTCCAATTTAGTGGCTTAATTATTCTTATTATTAAGATAATTATTAAAATGATGTTAATTTTAGTCAATTTAGTGTCACTTATTCATATTTTGTATCTCTATTTGTGTATTCCTTTAAATGCCAATTGTTGGTTACACCCTATTCATTTTATTCTGTTTAGTATTTATAACACTGTAATATTGTATTCTTTTATCAGTTGATAATACTCATCATGACTGAAAGCGGTTCTGATCATATTAAATAAAAGTGAAATTAGCAGAAAAGAGTATTTTTTTAAATAAAAAAGTATTGTACGCATTATTAACTGATTAACAGAAAAAATCGAACAGGGCTATTTTTTACTTTTATTGTGTTCACTGTCAATACTTGGTGGAAACAAATGTCTCTAGACAGCTTTCTAGTAAAAAAGAATTATTTATTTGTCATAAATAATAAACTAGTCGATTTTTATATATTTTTTTGCAAATCTAAAAATCATTCCAGGTTGTTACGCTCCTAAAAAATTTATAAGTATGTAATTTTATTTGAATATACATACGTTAAAAATATAAAAAAAAGATATTTTTTTCGGCATGAAACGCATTATTTTATTTGTTTTATATGGGAAAATTTGTTTCGCTTAACGAGTGTTTCACATAACGAGTAAGATTCTGGAACGAATTAAGCTCATTATGAAACGTTCCACTGTATATCAAAATTGATCTACCCGACGGATTTTACAAAAATAAAAAAAATGTGAAATACCGAAATAAGAAATACTTCTCCTCTTCTAGGATCTAAGCGTTGATAAGTTTTTTCGACAATTTTAAGTGCACTTTTTTTACTAATTTAATTGTTAAAACTTGTGGTTTTTTAACTTCGGACGGATGTAAAAAAAATAGGGAAGAAATCAATGACCTACCTGGTACCTAATACTTTCGATGGTTTCGGCGGTATCTTTGTGGAAGTTCATTTTAATGTAAAATTTAAAATAACTTTGATGATTCCACGTATTGTACGATTAACTGTGACACGTGTCTTACTTAAGCAAATTTTGCGATAGTAAGTCTGAGAATGCCTCTGAAAGAGGGGAAACACGTGTCACAGTTAGTCACACAATACGTGGAATAATCAAAGTTATTTTAAACTTTATACCTCGTACCTATTTATTTACCACTACACCACTGAGGTATGGTAATTCCCAATGGAAATAAATGCAACAGATGTTTATTTGAGAATATGTATTTGTTGTAATAAATAATATTTTTACAAAATTAAAACATAAATCGATCGGTAGAATTAAATTGTATTCACAGCTCATGTATTTATATTGTATTAAAAAATAAAGGTATTAGATAGAGAAATACTGGTTTGGACCATAAGTAATACAAGGCAGTGCTTGTTGTGAAACACAAGCACTTACGTAATGTACTAAAATTGACAAACACAAAAGCTCTAAATGTATGGAAATGGTTCACCATACATTTTGTCTGTGTCCGGAAACCGAGCACTCTCTCGAATTGAGTTTATAAAGTGTTGAAGTGAAGTGAGTCGCAAATCGCCGCAGGGCGGAAGTGACCGGCGATAAGATTGCATTCGCGGCTATTTTTGCAGGTGGCGCTTTTGGCGCGGCTCCAATTCCTAGACCGAGGAGGGCATAGACAACAAATAAACCGAGAAAAATATATAAAGAATGGCATTTTCAGAGAGAAATTTGCGTATGCGAGATTTCTACACTTTAGGAAAAAGATGGTTGACAATTTTGATATATTTATAAAGGATATTTCAAAATCAGACCTGGGCTCGAAATGGATTTTTTTTCGATAAAAAATTAAATGGCTGCCACAGACGAGATATCTCATCAATTTTTTTCGTGCCCAACACGCCAGTGACGCGTTATCTCGTCAATAACTAATTAAATCAATAATTGCAAATTATAGCCGGCGTGCTAGGTAAGGACGTACTTTTTTCTACAGCAGTCAAAAGGTTAACATTTGGAACTATCAGGAGTACGTGTCGCCTCTGAAATATTTTAGACGTGACTTAGTTCTACTTTAAAAAATATTTAAAATAAAATCAAATCAGGATTTTATTAATAAATGTTTGAAAACGTCGGCTCCATGGCACAGTGGTAAAGACTTTTTTACGAACAACATTTTTTCGATTTCTGTTCAAATGCATAAATATTGGTGATGTCTAAAAATTCCCCCCAACCATTCCAATCCTAAAAAAATACGCACATTAGTGCATTGGTAAAAGATGGGTCCCGTGCAGCTCTGTATCGCACCAATAAAACGAGGAGTAAATTCGATTGTTTGTATCGTTATTGCGTTCGTGAAACAGCTGGTGGTGGGACAGTCAACAACTAACGTATTTTTTCTCCTTGGATTGATCCTGAGTGACTGAGTGTAAATATTAATGTTTTACTATATTTAGTACAGTATTTTTTATTATTGAATTGTTTTTCATTGCATAATATGTATGGCAAGTCGGTTTTTGACGAAAATGAGTTATGAATGCAGTTCAGTGCTCCATCAAAAAAGCTATCATTTTTTAAAATTTAGAGTTGCAAACTGTATTCTGTGTCGCCAAAAAATCAAAACGAATATTAACGCGACTCGCAAAACCCGCTCTAAAAAGCCAAAATATGCTCTCGGGATAAATCAAACACGTTTGTTGACAATTGTACGGCATATTAGTTAAATTAGAGGTTTTATTTTACTTTTATTTGTATCCCGGAAGATATAAAATAACTTTTAAAACACAACAGTTTTTCGTGATTTACTCAATACTCAAAAAACCTTCCAGAGCGGGCTTAGCAACTCGGCACCTGAATTTTGTATCGATGCCAAATATTAATTTTAAACAATATAACCATCGATCAGTTAAACACACAATCTTACTAAATAACTAAGTACGATTTTTAATTATTTATTCTGTTTTAATTTATTTTCCAACGACTGAAACGTGCCAGCAACAAAATCACCCGAAACAAAAACAAAAAAAAATGCAAACAACAAAAGCCATCATTCTAAATTCGAAAACACTTTCGACCTGTTGATTGCGTATACAAATCACACCGATATTGTTTTTTTTCTTTGCCCGCAATCAAACCTTACAACAGCAAAAAAGCTACCCCCCTGTCTTTGGCCCGAATTTGTTTTTCTTTGTTTGTAAATTGTAAACGAGCTTTAAGGCGTTCACGCCAGACGGAGAAATGTGTAAAACAGCAATAACTTGAGCCTTCGAGTGCTGTGAAGCAACAACAGTAGACCCTTTCCTAAGGCTTTCCTTTACAACAATAGGTTTTCAGCCCTTGAAGGGTGACGTAAATATGCGGGTTCCCAAAGTTTTCTGTTATCAAAAAACAAAGTTAAACATTTTCAGTAAAACGTTATTAATAATACAATGGTTATAGAAAAATTAATGGTGGTATAATGTCGGTTCTGGAGCCAAGAAATCACGTGTAGGCGTTTGCTCTCATTTGGCTGTCTCAAAAGCAGCATTTTCTTGCGTCATTTTATCATTTAATCAGGGACGTCCCGTGAGCATAGGCGAGCAGGCAGTTGCCTAGGGGCGGCAAGTCTTAGGGAGCGGCAAAATATGATCACACAATTTAACGAATTTGGATCAGAGTAAATATCATGTCTCCGTGTCTTTGGTGAAAAAAATCCTAAAAATATATTTTCAATGGTAATAATATTTTGTCGCCTGTGTGGTCGATTGGTCAACGACGTTGGCTACCGCTACGGAGGTCGCGGGTTCGAATCCCAGTACGGGCAGTTTTATAAATTGATTTTTCAATCGATTTATGAATTTCTGTTCAAAATCTATGTGATGTCTTGAATTCCCCCCTCCCGCCATATCCTACAGGGCGTATTGAGAGCGATTAGCTAACCACTAGTCCTGTCTTAGCCCTTTTCTTCTATTCCTACTTTCTTTGGAAAAAGAGAGGTTGAGCAACTGAGTAATAAGCAGTTCTCGTAGAAACACTTCTGTTGAGATAAACTCCTTTAGGAGTCCATATGCTCCACATTGTAAGCGGACATGGTAAAAAAAAGTAATCATCAGTTGATAATACTCGTGATGAATGAATGAAACTGGTTTTGATTTTGAAGAAAATTGTAAAACAAATGCAAAAAAAAATACATTATATTTTTGATGATAAATATTTTTCTTTATATTACAATTTTAAAAGAGTTCAAACCAATTTTGAGGTTGATCAAGTGAATCATGTCGTGAAAACCTTACTTTGTAAAAGATTAATTTTAATTTGAAACTAAAATTTGGCAAACACTGCTTTAAAGAGTCTCTCAAACGTACTCTTACCCAACGACCTGTTCGAAAATCGCTTTAATCTTCACGCACTGAGTGCTTCTAAAAACAGAAAATTAAAACAAACTCTAAGGTAAGCAACAAAAAAAGTGTTCTGTTTTCTTCCAGCCTTACTTAAATAAAATGAAACATCTTAATCATTTTATATCAAGAGGCGATAAAATTACAATTAGAGTTTGAGCTTAACTCGCTTTTAGGAGAAATTCTTGCCAAAGGCTTTCTTTTTTTTCATATCCGATCCCTAGTCGGAGCATACGGCCACCACATGAATCCTCCAAGATTCTCAGTCCCCCGCCAGTCTGCTTACTTCTTCCCATGTCATTCCAGCAACCCGTAGCCCCACCGGCTACATCTTATAGATCAGGGTTTACCAAATTTTTCTGCAATCGAACACTTGCCTTATTTTTGAGTTCGGGTAATTCATAATTCATAGTATATTTATATAAATACAAAATAAGTATTAATAAAACACTTATTATTTTTAATGGTGTGACGTCGAGCCTGTTCCTGCAATTTTACTTTATTCTAGCATAAAAAAAAGAAACCCTGCTTCACATAAATAGGTTTTACTCAGTGTTCCCTCTAAGCTGTGCGCGTGTGCGCGCGCACATGCATTACAACAGAGCGCACAAAAATTACATCAGTTTTACCACCACCAGAATAAATTAATTGACATTTAATAGTGTTGTTAATTTTCTTCATTATTAAAAATCCATCTTTTTGTTTACTAGGTCTAAATAACGTTATATGGCGCACAAATCTTTTTATTTCTTGTCAATGTTGCACAGCCAATGTCTTTTGCGCACATAGACTTCCGAAAATTACAGGGAAAATTGGTTGTACTTGTAATTTTTGTGTTTGTTAAAAACATATCCTACAATAATCATAAAACTCTTAATTGTCCAGAGAAACTGTTTTTGGTATATATTTATTAATTAACCCGCCAGAGACGAGAGCTTTTTTCAAAAAAAAAAAATTTTTTAAAGCCATATTGAAGTCACGGATAACTTTTATTCCTAACAAAAATTTTAAAAAATAAAACGCAAAGTCATTGTATCGGAACCTCGAATGACTTTATGGTCATGCTCATCCTTTTACTACCGTGTAATATTGTGTATGGACAGTAGTAAAGATGAGCGTGACCGTAAGGGCACGCAAACATTCAAGGTTAAAATATATCTAAACGTGAAATTTTTAAAAATATATTTACAATTTGACCTCTTTAAATCAACATAATTTCAATACAAATATATTAGCAAAAGAACTGTAAATAATTTGATGTTTTGATAAAACAGTTTCAAAATTTTCATTAAAAAAAACAGAAATTCAAATAATCGCATGTGCTTTTGGTGGCCGTTTCTGTCCCCGAGACTGATAACTTACTAAAGTCTGTACCCTTCTTAACCAAATATGAGCAAAAGCAACGATATTTAGTTAGAAAAAGGATGAATAGTGGGATCAATAGACAACGGTGTTTGTTGTGACCATACGGTCACGCTCGTCCTTGGATGGTTAAATGCGTAAAATAATCATGAAGAAAAGCATTCTGTTCTTAACTGTAATGATTTGAGTATATCAGTCTGTTTTTTTTTTTTAAAGTGAAAAGTGTTTGCGTGTTAGAAATCTTTACGGAGTTAGCGAAAGAATAGTTTTGCTAATAATATTTTCCCCGAGTTCTTTCAGAACGATTATGAGGCGCAAGAATGCTTCAATTTGTAAATATTATACAGGAGCGAGGTGCTAGCTTACTGTTTGAATCTATAAAACTTTTCCGAAAGTAATTTTCAGTTTTGTAGAGTATTAACTAAATTACTAGACGCCTGAGCTTTCGCGAGCGGACGCCGGAAGTGAAAAATACCACCCCCGTTCTGATACTTCCGGTGCGTCGATTGACCCGCAGTACTGAGCGAGAAAAATTGACACAGGTCCGTATAGGGGTTGTGTTCATTTAAACAAATTAATTGTTGTATCACAGAAATATGAAAAAAAAAATATCTACGAACTCAAAAGATAAATTAACATTATTCAAAATTAGATTTCTATTCTCACTTAATTTGTAATCTTTAAACTAATAAAAATAGTCATAAAAACCAATTTATGAAATTTCATCATAAAAATTGGTGTTTGGTAATCATAAATTCCTTTTAGGCTAACTGTCGACGTAGAGTACGTAAATTTCAGTCATATTATATAAAAATATTACAAATGTATAAAAAAGAAGTAACATAATTTAAGATTTCGACTGAAGGTGCTTGATGAAATTTCAATATTAAATTTGAATCGTTCAAATTATGTAAATTCACACAAATGTTGTCACTAACGACCCGGGTTTCGCCTTTCGGCATCTTCAGGTTTTCAAGTGCATGGATGAACTGATGATTTGGTCAATTTTTCGAAGATTTGAATGATGTATAATTTTAAGAATTATATTTATTTTTGTTTGCTGGATCAAGTTCGTCCGTGCACTTGAACACCTGAAGATGCCGAAAGGTGAAATCCGGGTTGTTAGTGACAAAATTTGTGTGAATGTGCATAATTTGTACGATTCAAATTTAAGGAAGTAACTCATAAAAATATTTTCGGTATATTTGAATGAATTCATTTTTAATATAAAAATAAACTTTGATGCTCCACTTGTCGTGCTATAAATTGGGCCCATTAGAGGTGAAGTGAGCCTGAAAAAAAAGTTAGATGCTTTCTAATACTACACACATCTTAAAATATCGTAAAAGTTAGTCGGGTCCTATAACGCAGCGGTTAGCGTTGTTGGCTTCCGTACCAGATCGGGTTTGAGTCCTGAGTACGAACAGCATTTTTTCGATTGATATTCTTGAGAATATTTTTTTCTTCTGATTGAAATTTTTCCAAAAAGACATATTTTTCTAAGTAAATTTACTCACGACCGTAAGTACTTAAAGCATGCCAAACTTACTTCATTGATTGAAGTTTCTTTCTACATTTGACTTTGAATCAATATTTCCTTTGAAGTCTCTCAATTACATATAATATATTGGATAAAACTCATTATTTTGTGAATCAAAAATTGATATTATTTCTTGACCAAATGTTAAACACATTTTTTTCTCATCCACTAAGCTTTAAAGTTAAAAAATGATAAACAAAATTACAATAAACAAAAAACCGAAATCATTAAAATTTATGATTACTTTTGCTTCAAATCAAATTAAAATCAATCTACATAGAGTAAAATTAAAATCCACCCCTGTGGCTAGCAAAATTTTCACAGAAGGAGGTTTACCATTGTAACGTTTTCTTTACAAACCCCTCCGACGGAGCATTGCGTGAAAAGCGATTTGGGAAAGAAATTCATCAGAAATTGTAGATCGAAAATGTATTTTTCTTCTTTTTATAAAGACGTGCCAAGCTGTGAGGGTAATGATCGTTTTTTCTTTTAGGGGTGGTATTTTCCGTTGATTATGTTGTCGATCAAGTTCGTTTTTCTTTCGCAGACGGAAAATAATTTTATTGGGGTTTTTTTTAATGTTTATCATGTTATTACAGCGTAAAACACTGTAGGGGTCGAATTGAAAAAATTGAATATTTATCAAGTTAAATATACAATATTGTATTCAAATAAAACTGCCTAATTACTTCATAGCTAGTAAAATGAATCATCGAGTTGAAAAAAATAACTCTTGACGCCTTTTCAAGTTTTGAGTATATGACGAAAAACTTCTGTGCCTAGGTACGTTACCTAGCATTAAATATACATTTTTTTGCCATCGTCTTAATAATGTATTAGTACAGTGTTCTTCAACATTTTTACATACGCGAATTGGTAAAAAATAGAAAAAATATTTCGAATAATAAAAATAAACGTCAGTTAAAGTTCATCCGTACAATTGAATGCCTGAAGATTTCGAAATTCAAAACCCGGGTCGTTAGTGACAAAACTTGTGTGAATTTATGTACATAATTTGAACGATTCAAATTTATAATTGAAATTCCACTAGGCATCTTCAGTCGAAGTCTTAAATTAAATTAATTTGTATTGTCAGTAATATTCATGTCAAATAAAGATTGTGACAACAAAAATATCTTCTTTTGTTTCAGAGGAGTCTGAGGATTATTTTTATAGATTTGGGGGGCTGTAGCATGAAAATTTTTGGGAAGCACTGATGTTAACTAATTATGTTGACTATGGAAAGGAAAAAGAACGTAACCAACAGTTTTTTCAAAACAGCTATTTTTCGATAATCACAATGTATCGAACTTGATACACGTTCTATCAAAAGGATGTAAGCTGCAAACGTCGAATTAGAATCTAAATTTAGCTTTTATGTCTGAAAAAAGATGAACTTGTGAATATTGAAACCAAGAAAAAGTCTGAAAAAAAGTTTTTTCTAGGCAATCTCTTTAATTAATATTAGAGTACGTCAATTTAAAACCAGCTTAGAAGTCTCCGTGCACTTCAAGGTTGTGTATAATTCATAATTTGCATATGGCCCAAAATCATCAAAACACGTTTTGTGTGCCTCCTGTAAAATTTGCTATGTGTAAGTTACGTCCTTTTTTCTTTCCACAGTTGATGTATAACTTTCAATAAATTTTATAATTTGATCATGACAGGCTTTTCTACGTTCAAAATTCTTCAAAACACCAATTTTTTTTTACTGTTTTTTTTATTATTAAATAATGTTTTTATTTTTAACCCTTTCAGATACTACTCGAGCTAAAAATAATATTCAATCACGATGCTTTATTCTATTCGTCTTTTTTTACGTTACTTTTCTATTGAAACCCACACAGAAAGGTCTCGGGGCAGTCATTTTTCTCTTGCCATAGAGAATCGTGCAGTTGCTTGTGACATTCGATTACTTCTCTTTGGTCTTCTGCTGATACCTTCGGCTCAATTTCCGCTTCCTCATTGAATGAGATAAATCTACGCTATTGAATTTCCGGCGGCGCAAATAATATATTAGCCGAATGGAAAATGAAAATTATCCCACTTTGTTTTCGCCCTCGTTCACTTGTCATATTTCGGATAAAATATGACGATTATCAGAATAACAAACAAATAGCTCATTTTTTAAAAAGTGAATACAATTTTATAACATTCCAGACATATGTTACTTCTATTGGATGAACCCTCCAAAGACGAGAGCTTTTTTTCGATAAAAAAATATTTTTTAAGCCATATTGAAGTCACGGATAACTTTTATTCTTAACAAAAAATAATTTAAAAAAAATTCGTTGTATAGAAACCCCGCATGACATATATGGTCATGCTCATCTTTTTATTAACGTGTAATATAGTGTACGGACAGTTGTAAGGACAAAAGTGACCGTATGGGCTCGCAAACATTCCGGGTTGAAATATAGCTAAATGTGAAATTTTTTAAAATATTTATAATTTGACCTCTTAAGATCAACATAATTTCAATACAAATATGTTAGCAAAATAACTGTAAATAATTGATGTTTTCATAAAAAAAAAATAACTAACAGTTTCAAAAAGTCCATTAAAAAAACGGAAATTCAAAAAATTGCATGTACTTTTGGCCGCCGTTTCTTTCCCCGCGGCTGATGACTTACTGAAGTCTGTACCCGTCTAAACCAAATATGAGTAAAAGCATGTAGAATGTGAAAGAAATATGGTCACGCTCGTCCTTAGAGGGTTAACTTCTTTCGTACAAATAATCTAAATAATCTAGGGATTACAAATATTCGTTTAATTAGTTTTTCGAACTTCGAATGTTAAGATCTTAATTATTCGAATATTCAAATATTTAAGTCATTTATTAAAAAAACTGTTTTCATTGTTCTGAAAATAAAAACATTCGTATCTATTTTCAATAATTGATTTCACATGTAAAAATAAATATTATAAAATAAAAACAAAAGCGTATTAAAGGTCTGAATTTGATAATAATTTGGTATTTATTAATCTTGGTTGGACTGTTATTTCGTTATTTATCATACATTGATCTTGCTTATGCAGACTGCAGATCGTTAATTACGAAATGTATAATAAAATTAATACTTATAACTATGTTATTATTTTGACGTGAATCTTTCAGCTTCCTCAAATCTGACTTGTTTTACATAACAATTAATATCTATTGTGGTGGAGAAAGGTTTGATGATTTTGATATTCAAGATATCGAAGAAATATTGGAGGATCGTACATTGAACAAAGAAGAATTAGACAAAATGTTGAATGAACCTACCATAATTAATGACTCACAAAGTAGTCGCAGCGAAGTAGCTGCATGTTTCATATTAAAAACAATAGAAGAACGTTTGGAATTGGCTGATAAACATTTTTTAAATTGAAAATGATACTATGATTGAAAGAAGGTTGAAGTTCAAGAGGGAATTACAAAATATTTTCGCCCCTTACGTAAAGATTCATACGCTAAAAGCAGACAATCGCCTATTACAGCCTTTTTCCATCCACACCTCTGAAATAGTGGCATACTTACAGTATTCATGTGTATTCATTTAAAAATCGGAAAAGCTTAAAACTTGCATTATCATAATAAGATAAAAGTTGACTGAAATCAAAAAATCCCGTTGTTTCTCATTGGCATCTGCCAGCGGGCATAGAAAAAGCTCACATAAAAAATCTTCAACACATCGCCATGTTCGGTTTATCGCCACGCTAAGTAGGTTTGTGCGTAATCCATTTATTGTAAGTCTTATCTGATTGATGTTATCATAGACGCGTCTGACAAACGGCTGATTGATGAATGGAACTCGTGACGTCATCGCGTTAAGGCTGTCACCGGATGTTACGTCGAAGGGGCGCCACTTCTATCAGACGCTCAGTACCGCATCCCTTACAAGTATATCACATTTAACACTCGATTTTGTCAATGAGTTTTTTTTGAGGAGTGACTTTGGAAATAAAATTTAGTGATTTGCACACGATGTACATCATTAAAACCTTATATGGTTGTTAACCGCACTCTACTTAACAATTGACAACAAATTTGACAGATGTCACTTTAACAACATGGCTGCAATAACCTAACAAATTTCGACCGTCCTTATTGAAAGACTCTATTATAAATATTTATTTTTTTAATCCATGTCCACTCCTAATGTAGAGCATATGGTCTCATTATGGAGGTATCTCAACAGAAGTTTTTTTCTACGAGAACTGTTTGTTACTCAGTCTCTCAACTTCACTTTTTTCAAAGTTAGTAATAAGGAATGAAGGATAAGGCTAGAACAGGACTAGTGGTTAACTAATCGCTATTGCTACACCCAGTTATTAAAGGATCAGAAGGATTTGCAGGAGAGGAAATAATGTGAATTGACATCACAAACACCCAGTCTTCGATCACAACTTTGAATTGAATAATTCTTAAATTCACTGTGATCTGACCGGGAATCGAACCCAGACCTGCGTGATCGGTAGAGCAAGCTTTAACCAAGTGGGCCACATCAGGCGATAATATATAAAAATAAAATATGATTTTTGAACCATGTGTGAGTAATCCCAGGTGCCTCAGGGTTGTGACCCGTATCCTGGTTATAAAAGTAATCAGGGCAAATCATTAACCCTAATTACACATAACCAGTGTGACGACGGTGGTTTCCCATTGAAAGCCGTGCTATAAGGGTAGATTTTTCTCAATCAATATGAAGCTTGGGTAGGTGGTGTAAATTTTCATTAGGTCTAAAAAGAAAAAATCTTCACATTTCTCTTGCAGCATTACATAGGCCCTTTATGCAGAATTTTCATATAAATTCATATCATCTGGCAGCGTGTTTTATGCCAGTCACGTCGACGTACTTAAAAACGTAAAAATATTAAAAAAACGGCGCGAAAAAGACCCGCGTGACTTCCGCTTTTAAAACGCGTTTTATAATAATGAAACCTTTTTCTTTCTTACTGAAACCATTACCCTGCGGAGTGAAAAGCCTGCATATTATTTCAGGTTGACTTAAATTAGACATTTTGTGGCACGCATTGTTTTTTTTCGTGTTAAAAATAAAGCGGTTGTTTTGTAAGAAACAGTGTTCATATGTTTTGATGAAATCAAATTTAATTAAAACAGCGAGTAATTTACACGGTAACGATCTCTAAAACCACTCGCGTTAATTGGTAATAAAAGTCTGTAGATTTTGTAGTGCTTGGTGGAATTTCAATATTAAATTTGAATCGTTCAAACTATGTACATTCTCACAGATTTTGTCACTAATATACCCTATATAAATATAATCATAAAACCTTTGCCGACAAACAAATAAATATAATTCTAAAAACCACTCACTACTCAAATCTTTGGGCATTCTCTTGAGCTTATCCTTTTCGTCAGCAATGGCTTTACACTCAGTGATACATTTATTTATTATATAAACACGAAGCATTCATTTACTAAGCGTCAGTTCAAGTTCATCCGTGCACTTGAACGCCTGAAAATGCCGGAAGGCGAAACCCGGGTCGTTAGTGACAAAATCTGTGAGAATGTACATAGTTTGAAAGATTCAAATTTAGATATTATTTAGTTTACAAATTTTACGTGAGCTGTTAAGACATACTGAAAAAAATATTCGACAGCTTAATCACAATATATTATTTAGCCTTTCGTTTCTTAACCGGGGGCCGCAGCATTTTCCAAAGGGCCACAAAGAAAATATCAGTTAAGGGGAGTCACAGCA
Source organism: Himalopsyche anomala (assembly GCA_031772345.1). Taxonomy (NCBI): domain Eukaryota; kingdom Metazoa; phylum Arthropoda; class Insecta; order Trichoptera; family Rhyacophilidae; genus Himalopsyche; species Himalopsyche anomala. Next base: position 20,921,234 of record CM062840.1, read on the forward strand.
GACGGGGGGGGCATGGCCTCCCTATAATAAAGTATATTCAAATTTAAAACAAAAAAGTGACATAAGATATTTAGTTTAATTCATGTTTTTAAACTAAATACTTATCCAAACAACGTTATCATAATTTTTCTGCTCACTTTCTTTTTTAATTATAATTTAAAAACTATTTCAGAGAGAATTCTTTAATTAGCAATAATTTAAAAGGATTTCATAAAAGTTTTAAAAAACGCGAAAAATTGTTTGCAATTCATCGGGTCGTTTTAATGAAGTGAATAAAATACATAGAAAGCACTAAAGATAAACGAAAAATACCCTTTTTAACTATGTACGCTCCCAATATGACCTCGTAATGGAGGTATTTCAACAGAAGTTTTTTCTTCGAGAACTTCTCGTTACTCAGTTGCTCAATCTATCTTTTTTTAGAAGACAGTAGGGGTAGAAAGGATAGAACTAGGACAGGATTAGTCGTTGTTTTCACAAACATCCATGCCTTTGAACAGAATTCGTTAAATTTGAAAATAATTGTTTATCTGGGATGCAAACCAGTGAGGTTAACCACTGTGCCATTGACCCGATAAAAGATAAAAACTTAAACATATTGAAACTGGGAATCGAATCCCAATCATTTACTACTGTATGTAGCCGGCTCTTTAATAGTTGAATAATTTATCGATAATTTTCAAAGTCAATATAATTATGACTGATCAGAAAATTCAGTAAATCTTGATACAGTATTTGAAGAAGTCTTTAATTCTATTTAATATGATAATATCATAACGTCTTGGGGAGAATTGCAGAAAGCTCTGTCGACGTGATTTCCTCGAAAACGTCTTCCAGTGGAAATAAGCAGTGTTCTTATGAAATGTAGCGGAATTTGATTCAATTCCACTGAAAATCAAAGAGAACAGCGTGACGATTCAGGGCTGTGCTATATTTTTTGCCACGGATTTATTATTCTGTTGTTATGTATTTAATTAAAACACTTAATTTTATTACAGATGTTTCACTTTATTGGCATAACATAAATTTAAACAACTGTATTATAATAATTCTCTTGATCAACAAAAAAAACAGAATACAAAGAATTATTGATAAGTTAAACTGAGCTATTGGACCTTTTGATCGATCAAAAGCTTATTGTTACATTGAAACTTTACATAATACTCAAAAATATTCATAAGATAAATTATAATGATAGCATGTCAAGGGTAATCAATATTGTACAGTTAATGATGGGGTTACACCGTAATAAAAAACGAAAATTCGGAACACTATAGTAGAAAACATGAAATGTCCCCTATGTCAGTATTCTCCCACCGGTGGTCCGCGGTCCGGTGCCGGGCCGCAAACAGTATGCCAAATTTCACGAAATAATAAATAAAGGATCTTTTTTCGTCTGCACGTTTACTTGTATTTTGACTTACTGTTAAATAATAATCATTGGTAGGATGATGCGACACCAAGGAACTTAAAAATAATGGGAAGTGAAATATCCAACAAGTGTGGTGAAACCGGCAACCAATCTTGAGTTTGGTATAATATAGTATGAATTTAAACACGTGTCAAGAAAACGTCATTTCAAATTCTGTCCATTATCCAATTATGTCCTTTTTTTCAAAATCTGTAAATTATATAACCAACAAATTGTGGGTAAAAGTGTAAATTAAATATTTATGATTCGTATGAAATCTTTCTAATGAAAAGACATGCGGCTCTACATTAATGGTTCGTGATTTTTTTTCCTTTTTTTACCGGTTCGCAGGTGTAAAAAGGTTGGGGAACACTGCCTTGTGACATACATAAACACTTTTTATTCAGATCAAGTTAAAATACCATCAGTTAATGAAAACTATTTAAAAAATATATATACATATATGCATTTATAGACCTTGACTTAAAAACGAGCGCGTTTTCTCCTTATTGATAAGCAATGTTATAGATGCTAATATTATGTGATTGTAAATTATTTAGCGCAGAGGTCAGATTGTTAGCTTCCGTGCCGGATCTCACGGGTTCGAGTCCCAGTACGAACAGCATTGTTTCGATTTGTTTATCGATTTCTGTTCGAAGTCAAGGGTGTTTGTGTTGTCTAAAAACTCTCTCCCAACCTTCCGATCCTTCAATAACTGGGAGTATCGAGAGCGATTAGTTAACCACTAGTACTGTCCTTGCTTCATCCGTCTATTCTTACTACTCTCTTTAGAAAAGAAAGGTTGAGCGACTGAGTAACAAACATTTGTCATAGAAAAAACTTCTGTTGAGATATATACTGTTCTTTAAATATATACCTAAACTTACCACCCTCTTATTACGTTCAAAATAAAAAAGCGACAATTAACCTGGCTTGGAAATGTGCTGCGAATGCCTCTAAAGAGCTTAAAATCAGCCTGCTTCTTCTACCAACCGAATGGATTCTATCGTCGCGGAAGGCCACTGATGACCATCCATAGGATTTGCTCGACAGAACTACGAGACTGAAAGGGGATAGAGAATCTTGGAAGAATCGTTAGCTCCGAATAGGGAACAGATAAGGGTGATTTTTTTTATATAATCTATTTATTAATAGTCGATAATGTCCGTCTTTCCGTCGTTCCGTCTGTCGGTCCCGTTTTCGATGACGTCAAGAAAGACACAAACTTGCAAACTTAAACATACGAAATTTCTGCTACTACGAAAAATGGTTGTTAGCAAACTTTAACTTTATCCAAAAAATTAAATAATTTAAGAGGTATATTTCTGCTATTTTACAATTTAAATACTGCAGGGCTGTCGATATATGCCCCGAGGTCGATTTATTCTACTACGAAAAATGATTGTTAGCAATTCTAAACATTATTCCAAAAATTAAATAATTTACAACTAAAATACTGCAGGGCAGGGCTGTCGATATATGCCCCGAAATATATTTATTTTATTTTTAGAATATTCTGGCTTATTCAATAAATATGTTTGTAATTTTCTGACTACTTAAAAATGCAACAAAAATCCCCCCGTTGAGGTCAACGGGCTTACAGCTAGTCTTAAATAAATCTTTGCCACTGTGGCAATAATGACGCTAGAGTCCCTGGCAATAAGCGCCCGCAAATTTCATCGCGCGAGTGTTTGTTTTAGTAACAAGGCTTTGAAGGAAATTTTCTGCCATGCGGGCAGTAAGGTAACTAAATAATATAATAGACATCATCCCCATTATTAGATATCATCGGCATGATATCTCGAAATATACATGACGAGGTTTTGATGTACAACACAAACAATAATACAATGCGGGATTAAATTATCTTCGTTAAATAAAGTACGCTTCAATCAATACATCGTGCTATAAAAAATGGTTGTGAGTTAGTTTAACATATTTTTTGAGCAATTATAAACAGTTATATATATTTAAATATATATACATATAACTCAATTATATTCCACTTTTAAGGTGTTCACTATCAATAATTGGTGGAATGGCATTATAATAAAAATGATAAAAGATTTTTAGTACTTTTTCCACATAAATTTATTTGATCAGGACCGGTTTCGCTCATCGCGAGCATTATCAACTGATAAGAAAAATATATAAACAGTGCTATTTATACAAGTTAAATAGCACTGTTTATATATTGCTTCATGTTTTATAACATTACATCAATTTGTTTTTAAAAAAATCCCAAATTTTAATTGGGTTTATAATTGATATCATTTGCCACTTATATTTATTGATGATTTTTTAATTGTATGTTATATTTAGGTGTTAAGCATTTTAATTTTGTGTAATTATAATGTAATTTGTAAATCCTTTTCATTGTTAGTAGTTGCTTAGACCTTTTATTTCAATTTAACTTGTATAAATAGCACTGTTTATATATTTTTCTTATCAGTTGATAATACTCGCGATGAGCGAAACCGGTCCTGATCAAATAAATTGATGTGGGGAAAAAGAACTAAAAATCTTTTATTATTTTTATTATAATGCCATTCCACCACGTATTGACAGTGAACACCTTAAAAGTGATTTCGTGTTTTTACTTCCACTCCATTTATGCATGATGTAATAAAAGTTTAGATTGCATCAGTCTCAATCATTCTACAGCTAACAAGTGTGGGGATCGTTTCGTGTAGTATTTTTTCAGATTTGAACCTGCCGGAGTGAGCAGTGTTTTTTTATTTGCATCAATTATGGGCAAATTCGGGAAAAATTCGGGCTAAAATGGGTTAGTTAAAATGTAGACATTCCAAATAGTAAGTTTACAAAACATATAATCATATCTAGCAAGATCAACTTATATGTCATACATTTTACTATATTCTAGATATTTTTAATAAAGCCTGTATGCGCGAGAATCACGCTTTCTATTTAGTAAATTGCAATATTAATATTCCAGTGCTCGAAATGGAGAAAGCGACACTGCGCCGGGTGACACAAATATAATTTCGAATTGCAACGCACTGCTATAGTAGTCTTTGAGACCCAGTTTTCATTTCGAAATTTTCACGCTACGCTTGACATAGTTTCATTTCTCAGTTGCTGTTAAATACTAAACACAAGCAGTGGCGTTCGAATTTTATCCACAACAACAACAAAAATATATTTATATATTTTTTATTTTTTTAGAATATCGTCTTAAATCATTACATAAGCCCGCTGTGATATAGTTCAAAATCTGTTGAGATACCTCTATTAGGAGGTCGTATGCTCCACATTAGAAGCGGGCCCGCTTTGGTTTAGTTGGTAAGAGCTTGCTCTACCGATCAGGTGGGTCTGGGTTCGATTCCCGGTAAGGTCAATGTCAAATTGGATGTTTTCAATTTTAATTTGAGATCTAATACATGGGTGTTTGTGAAGTTAATTCTCCTTGAGTAAATCTCATGTGATTTTCAACAATTTTCATCGAGTATATTTCGTATGATCTTTCAACTTCAAAATATTTGACGCATTGGCATAAGCTGTAATGTCAAATATTTTTTAAATTAACCCTCCAAGGACGAGCGTGAGGATATTTGGCGCCCTAGGCAACAGTTATTGGCGCGCCCCCTTTTTAACAAACTGTGAAATATATTTTTAAATATGCATGTCCACTCTCTATGTGAATCACATGGCCTCCTTATGGAAGTATCTCAAAAAAAGTTTTTTACGAGAACTGTTTGTTAGTGAGGCGCTCAACCTACCCTTTTCGAAGCATATATAAAACGATGCATAATTATAACGAACAGATACTAGTATAAACTATTATTTGTCATTAGAATATAAAAATAATTTGATTACTCAATTTATGCGCCCCTTCATAATTTGCGCCCTAGGCGATTGCCTAATTCGCCTGTATGGTAGCGCCCTGTATGGTAGCGCCTGTATGGTAGCGCCTGTATGGTGGCCCTGGTCACAGTAAACACCGTTGTCTATTGATCCCACTATTCATCCTTTTTCTACCTGAATATCGTTGATTTCACTCGTATTTGGTTAAGAAGGGTACAGACTTCAGTAAGTCATCAGCCGCGGGGACAGAAACGGACACCAAAAGCACATGCGATTTTTTAAATTTCTGATTTTTTTAATGAAAATTTTGAAACTGTTGGTTATTTTTTTTATCAAAACATCAAATTATTTACAGTTATTTTGCTAATATATTTGTATTGAAATTATGTTGATCTAAGGAGGTAAAATTGAAAATATTTTTAAAAATTTCACGTTTAGCTATATTTCAACCCTGAATTTTTGCGTGCCCATGCGGTGACGCTCGTCCTTACTACTGTCCGTATACAATAGTACACGGTAATAAAAGAATAAGCATGACCATAGTCATGCGGGGTTTCTATACAACAACTTTGCGTTTTTTTTTTTTAATTTTGTCAGGAATCAGTTATCCGTGATTTCAATTTGGTTTAAAAATATTTTTTTTTTTCGAAAAAAGCTCTCGTCTCCGGAGGGTTAAAAAAAAGATCTAAAATATTACGTCGGTTTCGTGGCGAAGTAATGGCGTATCAAACCGGCTTGAGTCCCGATCGATTTCTGTTCATAGGTATGGTTGTTTGTGTTGTCTGAAAATTCCTTTTTTACACTTCCAATACTAAAATAAGCGGAGCGTAGCGCGAGCGATAAAAATAGTTTTAAATAAATCGAAAAAATGACGTTCGTACTGGGACTCGAACCCGTGAGATCCGGCTCGGAAGACCACAACGCTAAACACTGCGATATAGGACCCGAAAATAAACATTTATTTATTTTTTAATAATTTATTATAAATTGAAAACACTCCACTGCATTGTGGGCAAAGTTGCAGCGTAGGAAGAACACGGTGCATTATAGAAAATTGCATCTATCGTAAATGCAATACGATGCACTTTTCATAATAAGGTTTGCACGCTGATTGCACTTAAATCACATCTTTAATGGTGCATTCGCTGATTGCAATTTCTAAATGTTTAATTATATATTTTCAACTTATCATAGCAAGCAACGATGCGGGAGATAATAATAGAAATGACAAAATGTACACTCAACTCTTTTTTATACAACACGGTCTACTAAAAAACAGATACTATATTTTTACACGAATTATTTGTTCTAACACGGTTCCCAGAAACAAAAACACTAATGCTGATAACGGATTTCCAAATAAATAGGAATTTAACAACACAAGACAGTAAATAACAAAAAAAAAGTTTCATTAGATTCCAACATATTAGACGTATCAAACATTGCTAGTGTATAAGTGATAATGTCGAGTCTCTTATATATAAATAATTTCAAGTCCCCGTATACGAAATTCCGGGATTGGTAAGGTCGCGATCCCGGGATTAAGATTTTTTTAGCAAATCCCGAAAATTTATGGGATTCTGGATTTGGAAGAGCTAAATAAAAAAAACAGGAGTCACGCTGGTATTCCTGGATTTTGAGAGTTTGAAATTCTCAATAAATTCCCAAATTATACACGATTTCATGTTAAGTAGCCAATCCCGGAATTTCGGGATTGAAAATTAATCAATCCTGAAATCCCGGGATCACAAAAATGCTCCGAGATTGGATACCCTACCCATACATAACCAAGTAACAGAGAATAGTAATTTTTTTTCATAATTAAAATACATATTATGAATAGTATTGTGTTACCTGTTTAACACGATTTTCCATACGATATATAGATTTTCAATGCCACAATTTTCTTGTTTTTCAAATAACATGATTTTTTAAATTCACGAAACCAACATTCATTTTTTCTATAAATTGTATCACGGTCTTTTGTGGAACGTATCTACCGCATATAAAATGAGTTGAGTGTATTTGGAATTGCAATATATTTTTCCGAATTCTTATAATATTTATACAAGTACCATTGTCTCAATCTCAACGATTGAGACCGATTCTGATTCGATTAAAAAATTCGTAGAAAAGTGTAAAAGAGTGTTTTCTAAATATTATGTCTTTCCAGCAAAGTGTTAATTATTAAAACTTAATTTTTGTTATGGATTTTATTAATTTATAAGAAACCTATGATAGTTTGTCAGGGGATACTTCTCAGAAACGCAAAACACGTGTCACAATTCATTGCATAGTCTGTGAAATAACTAAGTTACCAAATTATACTTTTTAATATTCTCTTCTTTGGTAGCGTCTAGGGCCTCCAATCCCGGAATACCGTCCAATTTTGCGATTCCGTAATCCCGGGATTTCTGGATTCACTATAACGTGAATAATAATATTTTTAGCACTGGAGACACTGGCAGTCTTTGAAAGGATGGAGCCAAAAAAACTCTCTCACATTTTTTCAATAATTGTAGAATCAGTGAATTACCAACTTTTTGTAGTCGTCGAGGTATAAATAATAATAAGAATCAGGGATCTGGAGCAACCACTTTTTTGAGTTGCTCCACTCCGACACCTAAATATTTGCTCCTGCTCCTGCTCCTCTCCGTGCTACGCTCCAGATCCATGAATTTTTAATGAGGTAAGCCATGCAGAAATATAAAAAGCGAGGTTATGAATCGCTTGTCAGGTTTTCCTTCGTATCAAATAATACCAGTGTTAAAAAAAACATCAAATATTGATATAATTTAAGTAATATATAATTTAAGTAATATATATTGATATAAACAAATAAATATAATTCTTATAACCACTCACTACTCAAATCTTTGGGCATTCCCATGAGCTTATCCTTTTCGCCAGCAATGGCTTTAGACTCAGTGATACATTCATTTATTATATAAACACGAAACATTCATTTACTAAGCGTCCGTTCAAGTTCATCCGTGCACTTGAACGCCTGAAGATGCCGAAAGGCGAAACCTGGGTCGTTAGTGACAAAATCTGTGAGAATGTACATAGTTTGAACGATTCAAATCAAATATTGAATTTATCATAAATTGAAAATACATTTTAAAAAACGTTTAATTTTTAAATTTTTAATAAAACTAATATAAATATATATATCGAAGCAGGGGTGTGCTGGATGGGGCTCGGAGGTGCTCGCGCGATTCCCTTGTTAAATTTTACTACGGCCGGCGAACCCCTTGTTAATGAGAAAAAAACAATATTCTCAGATCAAATTAGTATAATATATAGCTGCAATTTTTGACTTATATATTATCTATGACAGTTTCAGTATACACAGTAGAATATTTTTAGGCATTAACATTGATAAGTTTGCGGTAAATTTCAGTGTTACATGTTATAAGCGTATTAAGTTAAAATCGGTTGCTTATTTTTAGTATTGCACATAATTGCGTAGAAGTATTTAAAAAATTCACTCTTTCCCCAGAACACCGAGAATTGCTTTGAGACTAAGCGAGCACCTTGTTAACGTATTGCCAGCCCACCGCTGTATCGGAGCAGTGATGTTTTAATAAATGGTAATTATATAACGATTTATGTTTATTTTATTTACCGGAACATATTTCACCCTACACATTCGGGTTAATCAAGATTCAAGAGTAATATAATAATTTTAAATTTATTCTGTGCAAATGATCTCGTCGCTTCTCTTTTACTTCCCTGATTCTTGTCTCCCTTGCATCGTTATGTGAAATAACTTAATATAGCAAAGATATATTATGAACAGAACAAGCAAATAATAAATATCTCTTTAATAAGCTTGGCTATGTCAAACATTTACAAAGCTCGTGTTTTTAATTTGATCGTGCAATACAAATATTTCAAATTCTCAGGTGAGGCCTTCGGTATGCGGAAAATTGTGTTTTATTTTTTTTATTTTTAATACTTTAAAGCTATTCCGTGAATATTAAATTAATACATCAGCGATATTGAAAGGTTAAAATATTATATTAATCATTTTTTTATTATTATTCGTAACTTAATTTTGGTTTCAAAATATTTACAAATATATACAAAAATTTTAATAATAAAAAATAATGATTCTAATAATCAAAACATTTTTTTTTAATTAACGTCTTAAGCTAGTGCGAGAGACTTTTTCATTTAGAAACGTAGCATCATTTTTTCTTTATTTAAATAAGGTCGCACTGCAGATCAACGATCCCTCTAAGCTGTGCGTGGGCGCGGCCGCGTAGTAGTTGGGAAACCGGTGTCGTCGGTGCGGCGCATACAGTCAAATTTTGGCTAGCGTCTGTGTATTCAACACGTGCCAGGCTATACACGTATAGCCGAGCGACTGTCTATGTGTTGGATTTTGGCGCGCTTTGCATTTTATCAGTAACTAAATATTTCGTCCATATTTTTGTTTTTTGTAAATTAAGGGAAATCTTAGTTTTGCATTTTTTTTTGCGGAAAAAACCAAATCCATAATTTTTATGAGATTATCTTCCCCAATTACAATACCCCTAATTACACGGTCCCGACTTTAGTGTAAATGGGGGTTTTATTGTATTTACTACCAGAAGATGATGTTTAATTTAGTAAGTTTTAAGCTTGCTTTTCTGCCAGAAGAAAAAAATATTTGTACAGTCTTGAAAAATAAATTCTTCAATAAAAAGATTACATAGTTAGAATCCAATCAAAAAGTTTAATTTAGTTTGGTTCTATCACATCACTTCATTTTCAAACTCGTGCTTAAACGAAAAGTTCCCAAATAGAAAAAAAGTCTGCACGAATTTGAGGATAAGCATTTTGTAGGCAAAGATAAATAATCTCAATAAACCTTATTGCTGGCTTCAAACCCTCAAAGGGAAGATTGGATGTAGAGATCAGGGTAACGAGAAAAGACACGCGTGGTGGGACCTAACATGCTTCCGAAATCAATGACATCCGATCACACTGGCAAATATAACTTGCTTTCAGCACAACAACTTTGCTATGCAGTCATCGTAAACCAATACTGCTTAACCTTATTTAAGCAATCGTAGCCTTACCAACATGGATGTGGAGTTGTCAAGAAGTAAGAAGACTCCGACCTTAACTTAAAACACGACATTAATTATTATTTTAGGCTTACTAACATGCAGATGCGCCACTTTTGGCACTAGCGTTTTGAACACACAATCTTCACATTAATCTATATATATAAAACAAAGTGGGGTTATTTACACCACGTATATCTCGAGAATTACTCCAAGGATTTCAATGATCTTTGCTTTATAAAATTCCTTTTTGCCTAGAATAGCAGAATAAGCATTAAAACATTGGAAAAATATCACGGAAAATAAATTATAAAGAAAATAAATGTCTCAGTACAATACGGTTTTTCAAATTTTTTAAATCGAACGCGGAACATGACGTATGCAGTTCACGCTTAATACACTAGATGTCGTTGTTCTATTACAGTTGCCTTAGTTATCTCTGAGTTGCCTATACGTGCGATACGTGCTTCGCGATTCGATTATTACGCATAACGTTTTAAATATTATATTTCATTGATTTTAATAGAATACACCAAATCGGCTCGCGATTAAAATACACTGAATTTCATTTTTAAACGATTTCGAAATAACACGGTGCAAAAAAGAGAAAAAACCGATCATTCATTTCAAATTTTTGACAGAAATATTACACAGGTTTTTTGGATATCTCAAGAGATGAAAGTGACAAATTTAGTATTTTTTAAATTTGACAATTGACTACACGTGCATCGCGATTTAATTATACGAATAAAACAAATAGCACGGAGCAAAAAATCGACCATTCATTTAAAAATTTTGACAGAAATATTACAGGTTTTGGATACCTCAAGAGATGAAAGTGACATATTTAGTAATCTATATATATAAAACAAAGTGGGGTGATTTACACCACGTATATCTCGAGAATTGCTGAATGGATTTCAATGATCTTTGATTTATTAAATTTCTCTTTGCCTAGAATAGCAGAATAAGCATTAAAACATCGGAAAAATATCACGGAAAAGAAATTATAAAGAAAATTAATATCTTCATACAGAAAAAGATTTTTAAATGACGAACAGCAACAAATGCTAAAATGTCGTAAGCTGGTTTCAGAAAAATCCACCAGATCGCACTGTTTTCTATATTTGTTTGTTTTTGCTTCTTTTGCGTACGTCTGACTTATAAAAAAATTTAAATTTAGAATATGGATTAGAATAAAAGAAATCGATGATATGAAATTAAAACGAAAGAAAATCGGACAATATTGAAATAAGGTTATGTTTATAATTAGGTATATAAATTTTTGACAACAATATTTTGCACGAACGTTGTTTTACTCTGAGATGACACGTTATTACACTTGGAACGCTATATCGAAGAAATTTTAACGTCAAAAGCAAAGCGTTGCGGTTCCTGATCACCCGAATGACTATTGATGCTCTTGGTCGCATTTACACAGTTCATCCGAAAAATAACGAATGTTTCTACTTGCATGTCAAGAGCTCAATTTGCTTGAAAATTATACTTATTGGGACATGCCAATCACTGAAGAAATTGTTTCCGAATCTGCATGTCAGATACGCACATTATTTTCTATCATTATTTTGACATGCTTCACATCGAATCCATGTGAGCTCTGGAACAAGTTCAAGGATGACATTTTACATCGAATTCGTGTCAGTTCAAGGAATCCCGATCTCGAGGTGAATGAAGAGATAAATAACCAGGCTTTGATTTAGATCGAAGACATGTGTTACCTCATGTGAGGCATTTTGTTAATCAAGTTAGGAATGCCAACTTTAAACTAAATCGAAACTAAATCTTCAATATCCATTTAAAAAAAAATCTTTTAGGAATATATGTCTCATGTTCATCACCGTCGCTAAAATATATACTGAAATGTGAAAAGACGAATGAAAGTACATAAAATCAGAAGGTATGTAAAAAAAAATCAGTATACTTTTCATGTATATTATATTGTTATAGAATACTATCAAATCATTATTTTATTTTTGATCCCCATATACAGTCAATCCTGTTTTTATGTGGTTTTTTATGCGATTTCGAAGTAATGCGATTTTAGAAATGCATTTTTTTAGATGTACCATATTTTACGATATATAAAAATGTTAAATATTACATCGAGAGCATATATCGTTGTATTTTGGATAGAATAGAGAGAATCATAAACACAACCGACATTTGAAAAAAAAATACGATTTCGGACTGTTTAAATCATGTTGCATCTGCCATCGCTGAATTATGTCCACCTACTTAGGTGTGTTACAGTCGATGAAACCATTGAAACATCGGTAATATCAGCTGAAATGATTACTTTAGCACATGAACTTGGCGAAGAAAGGTTTGATACCTAACAATTGCGAAAATTATATCGACGAATTACTTACAGATAAAGCTATAAGTGACGAAGATGTCAATAATTTAAATTTGATTATTGACAAAAAACCAGAAAACAATGACGAACTAAAAGAAATTCCAGTTCCTTCACTGCGAAAATAATTGAAGAAGATATCCAACTTTTCAGTAAATTAGAAGATCATTTCTTTCTAAATGATTCAAATTCTGATAGCGCATTCAAGTTTCAACGATAACTTTAAAATATATATATATGGGTATAACAAACTGCATAACCAATTAATTATCGAAAAAGAAAATCTGAACAAACTCTGATCACTAATTTCATTGTTAGAAAACAGCCATAGTTTTATGAAATTGATGCGCATACTATTTCTTCCGAAAAAGAGTGATTTAGAACCACATGCTTTAAAACACACATAGAATTTTCATACAGTGATTATTTTTTAATATTTTTACGCCTTGGTTTTCCTCTTATTTTCATATACTTTGCGATTTAGTGTATATTTTAACTCGCTGTTTCAAAGTTATGCGGATTTTACAATTTAAGTAACGCACCCCAATTTTTGTATGGAAGTCAAGTTTTTTTATGCGATTTTTTTTTGCGATATTTCGTGGAACGCATCTACCGCATAAAAACAGGATTGACTGTATAACTGTTGGTATGTGTATAACATTAAACAAAAAAATAATATTTTTTTTTCTAATGAAAGATAATCTCATAAATATAATATTGAAGATTTAGAAAATGTTGCGTTCTTTGTTATAATGAGAATTTATATCATTTGGTAATATAAAAAATATGAAAATTTAGAATGAACTTTCGTAAAATTATAAAAAAGTATTATTTAAATAATTTTGAAAAGATCCCTGTCATTATGTTGGTGACATGCATTGAGAACAAATTTATCCTACCTAAATTTAATAGTCTTTGTTTGACAGTTACTGTCAAACAAAAGTAGTCGTTTGTCAACATTGTGAAGATGTAATTTTATTATTTAAAATACAGTGAAATAAAGAGGTATTAGCTATGCCAAGTATTTCTAAACCAATCAGTAAGAGTGCTCGGAATGGTTTTCTAAGAGTCTTTCAGTTCTGTGAACATGAAAAATCTGAAAAAAAAAACAATAATTCCCTTCGGGTCGACATTTCGAATCATTTCGAACTGTCAATGGCGTCGTATGCCAAACATTTCGTGCCGCATGTCAATAGCTCAATTTGCTTGAAAACTAAACTCTGAAGCAATTGTTTCTGCGTCTCCAAGTCAGATACGCAAATTATTTGCTATCATTTTTTTGACATGTTTCCCATCGAATCCACGTGAATTGTGGAAAATGTACAAGGATGACATGTCCGAAGACACTTTACACCGAATTCGCGTCAGTTCAGGGAATCCCGATCTCGAGGTGAATGAGGAGATACATAACCAGGCGTTGCTTTTGATCGAAGATATGTGTTACCTCATGCGCTGCATGATGCGTCGCCAGATCGAGGAATGAACGACGCTTTCAATCGAGAATCGGAACGTAAACGTGAATATGATCGAGATGCATTGAACCAATCACTTCGAACGAATGTACCACTGTTGAACCCCCAACAGAAAGTGTACGATACTTTAATGAAGGCAATTGATGAGGGAAATGGTGGCTTATTTTTCCTCCGCATTGGAAGCACTCAACCGAACTATGAAAGATCAGCGCAATGACTCAAAATGTTTTGGAGGCGCAATGATTCTACTATCTGGCGATTTTCGCCAAACACTACCAGTTATTCCAAGATCGACCGCTGCCGATGAAATAAACGCTTGACTTAAAACATCGACTCTGTGGCGCTATGTTAAGAAACTTCAGCTAACGACAAACATGCGAGTTGCATTTCTAAACGACCATCTGCCGCAGATTTCTCCAAGCATTTGCTGACTATCTGTAACGGCCGTGTTCCTGTCGACGAATCGAATGGATTGATTTCGTTTTTGCCGAATTTTTGAAATTTCGTCTCATCATTGCTAATCACAAACATCATAATTGGTTGAGTGAACGAGCAATTCTTGCAGCAAATAACAAAGATGTGGATCATTTCAACTTCACAATTCAAAATCAAATCGTTGGTCCACTGCATTCCTTTAAATCTATCGACTGTGCCACGTGAATAACATCATTTCAATGTAATTAAAATACTTTTCATTTTTAATTTTGCACATTTATTGAACTTAATTCATTTTGAGTATTCATTCAAACTGAATTTAACTCATCCAATAAATTAACACAACATTTATTGATTCTGAGGCGGTACGAAGTTCGTCGGGCCAGCTAGTA